>CM076577.1:1120134405-1120331152 GCA_034641835.2 Pinus albicaulis | reverse complement strand
TTTCCCAAGTAGTACCACCCTAGAACCAAATAGTGAATAAAGGAGATCCAACGGGACTAAGATCTAAAGGTAACATCCAAAAGAGATCAAGGGGACATGAGCACAAACTAAGCCCGCTCTTTCCGCCAAATCCCCCCATCAATCCATGTCCGGAAGTATCCACGAAAAGTAAACCCAATACTCAATTACCAAATGACAAGACATACATTTAGATTCTGGAGGCCCACCTTCAAACATACGATCGATACAGATGGGTGAGGGACCACATGGCCGGCTTAGGTGGCGGAGAAATGGTGCAACGAGCTAGAAGAAGGCCGCAAGGGGTTGTTGGCTGCCGACTGAGGTCCACCATGGAGAAAAAATTCTCCTATGGATATCACCCACGGAGTGATGGGTAACAAGACAAACAAGTGAATGTCCTCTTATTCATAATGCTTGAGGTCCTATGTTTTGAGATATGATAAAACAATAGAAGTACACCACCTTTCTATTATATAATTAATACATTATTATTTATTTATTTATTTTTATTTAGCATTTAAGTTTTGAAAATCATTTTCTTTTATATATGTTTTTAAAACATATATAATAGAAAATCATTATATGTCAAAAAATTTACTTATAATATAAGATATAAGATATATATCATATCAGTGATATAAAGCTAGACACCTTTTGCTTAGCCTTTAGCTTTGGCATTCCACTAGGTGTTCTTTCCGCACCTCTGGAAGGACCTATTTTTAAAAGTTAATGATGAAATTAAAGTTCGAGCTATTACATCAGAAGATAAGTTGATAAACACTATTTACATTGTCAAAGTTTGGTCAATACGTCTCTCAACCATGATGATTTCATAATGATGGGAACCACCTTCCTTGTAAAAATTAATATTTTAATTTTTTATATTAGTTGTATTATTATAATGATGCAATGTTTATATGTATCAATATGATAGTTAAGGTCGATAACATATAACTTATTATATTATTTAGTTCTATTTAATATATTCCATCATCAATACGAAGTGTATTTGCTAATCTAAATGGTACCTTAGATACTCATGACTATATATTGTGACCCAAAAAAAGCTTTGATGGTAAACACATATCAACAACGACGTCGTCTGGCAACATCGCCACCACCAACACCACCATTAGCATCAATCGCTTCGGCCCCTGAGCTAACCATTATAATGCGCTCACTGTAAACCATCTTGGAAACATTAAAAGGGTTGTTGATAGCCAATACTGGCGAAGAGCGAACTCACATTGAAGAGGGAAATCTAGAGGGGTTTAGAGGGTTAGTTTATAGACAACCTCATGAGGATATTTCTAGGGAGATACAAAAGATTAAGCTTCCAAAAAATTTCGAGAGGACGAGCCGGAGAGCATTCTGAAGCGTGGCTAGAAGGAATGACAAGGTGTTTTGTGCTATGAGAATATTCTTCTTCCTCCAAGACAAAGATCCCTATATTTCAGCTAAGAGAGGGTGCCTTTATGTGGTAGGGAAATCTAGAAAAACAATTGCATCTCAGATCGGATAACGTTCCCTAGGAGCGGTCCGAAGAAAAAATTCGCACAAAGTACTTTCCACCCTGCTTTCAAGAGCATCAGGTCGAAGCCTTCCACACGTTAATCCGAGGTTAAAAAACATTTGAAGAATATGAAATGAGGTTTATATGACTTGTAAAATACGTTCCCATTCTAGATATTGATGAACGCCAAGATGAGTGTTTTGTTTATGGATTAAACCTTGAAATCAAGGCCATGGTTGGAATGTGGAGACCATCATCAACAACAGAGGCGGTTGAATGTACCCGCTATACAGAGGAGCATCTAGGGTTCAAAACGGATATCAAGCCGACAAAACCCCCCTAACCAAGATTTTTAGGGAAGACTCCTCAGAACTTCTTTAGGTGGAGTAGTTCGAGACCACCTCCTTATGGTAATAGATTTACTCTGAGAGGAGTAAGATAAAGGACTCCTATGGCAGCTGATGCTATATCTGCAGAATCGTCAAGATCTAATGTAATTCTAGAGGAGTAGGATCAATGGCTCCTATGGCAGCTAATGCTATATCTGCAGAATCGTCAAGATCTAATGTAATTCAGTGGAACTTTCAAGGAACTAGTAATAGAGGAAGAAGCACAAGAGGAAGCAACATAAGAGGACAAAGCTCTTTTTCTAGAAGCTCACAGTATGACACAAGGGAATCACCCCAGGTTGTTTATTGGGGATGTGGAGGACCTCATTTTCAGCGTGATTTCCTAGAGGCTTCATCAAGTACGATACATAGGGAAGAAAAAGAGCAATCATTAAATAGGAAAGGTAATCATAGAATCCATATAGTAGTCAACAACAGCCAGGCAGAACACACAGGGGCTTCACTCAATGAACCTATAATATATCACGTGCAATCATAGCATATTAAACAATACCCTTAATTTGAGTACATATTGGAAAATGCCTCTAAAAATCACATTATTTAACCCCCTACTAATATAAACCCAATACACCTTCCCAATTTAAAAATCCCCTACTTTCACTATATATTGTAGGTATCCATTCTTTCATTAACATTTTTTATACCCCTTTATATTTTTTCATTAAATTTGAGCTCCATTTTTTATAATAGCCAATAAAAAAACCCTTTACCCCATATATATCCCCAATATATTATGTCACTTTTTCCTCATTATATATCCCCCAATATGAACCCACGTGCTATAGTATTGCTCCCACAGTGAAGTCCCTATGGCAGAACATCAATCCACCGTAGTGGAGTCCTCAGTTACCATTAATAGCGTAAAACTCAAAATCTTATTTGATATTGGTGCTACTGATAGTTTCATTTCTTCATATGCATTAAATAAATGTGGGTTGGAAGCACGCAATAAAAACGAATTTAGACAAGTAGAAATGGCATGATCAGGGGAACTTCAGTCCGTAGAATCATCAAGCATTGAGGAATGCAAAGTTGATCTAGGGGTCTATATGACTAAGTTAAAAGTATATGTCACAACCCTAGGAACTTATGACCTCATCATATGGATGGATTGGTTGGAAGTTCATCAAGCTTGGGTGGAATGTTATGAAAAAAGAATTCTCTGCATAAATGATGAAGGAGAGACGATTCAAATCCAGGGTATTAAGGGGAAGGTATCTTTACGCTTCGTCTCATCAATAAAAATGAAGTGTTTCCTATGAAAAGGTTGTCAGGTATATGCAGTAAAGAAAGTAAGCAAGGAAAAAGGGCCATCCCTTGAGCAATATCTAGTGTTATCCAAATTTCTATATGTTTTTCCAAATTAACTACGAGGATTACCTCCTAAAAGGGAGCTTGACCTCACAATAGAAATAAAACCTATTGCATAACCAATCTCTAAAACACCCTATAGAATGATGGATTCGAAACTTCAAGAGTCACAAATTCAGCTAAAGGATTTATTGGACATAGGGCACATCCAACCCAGTATTTCACCTTTGGGTGCTCCTATAATTTTTGTTAAGAAGAGGGATGATTCCTTGTGGCTATGCATAGACTATCGACTTAAATCGAGCTACAAGAAAGAATATGTTTCCAATGCTTCGAATTGATGAGCTCTTCGCCAAATGAAAGGAGCGTTTGTCTTTTCAAAAATTGTTCTATTGTCGGGTTATCATCAATTAAGAATCAAGGACATTGATAATTTTAAGACTCCATTCCGAACATGCTTTGGGAATTACGAGTTCACGGTGGTACCATTTGGATTGGCCAATGATCTAACAGTATTCATTAATCTTATGAATAGTGTTTTCTGCAAGTACCTCAACCACTTTGTACAGGTCTTCTTAGATGATATTCTCATCTACTCCAAAAATGAGAAAGAGCATGAAGCATGAAGAACATTGGCAAACAATATTATCTTGCCTCAATGAACACCGGTTATATGGAAATTTATCCAAGTGTTCCTTCTTTCAGAAGAAGATTCATAACCTAGGTCATATTATGTTTGGTGAAAGGATCTTAGTAGATCCTGAGAAGGTAAAAGAAATCATGGATTGGCCGGTACCAAAAAATGCACATGAAGTGCATAGTTTTATGGGTTTAGCCGGATACTGTCAAAGGTTTGTAGAAGGGTTCCAAAATATTGCAAAGCTTGTCACAACCCTCCAACACAAAGGAGTTAGGTATGAGTGGACTAAGGAATGTCACATTGCAGTTTATGAGCTTAAAAGATTGTTAACCAATGCACCAATCTTGCGAGTACCTGACATGGACAAATACTTTATTGTATGTATCAAGGCTGCAAACATTGCGATCAGGATTAAATCGACAAGGGGAAAAAATCGGAAAAAATCGTAAAAATCGGGAAAAAATCGGTAAAAATCGGGAAAAAGTCGGCATATACAAAAATATTCATTTTTTTTCAATTTTTTTAATATCTAAAGCACCCACAACATAAAATAAATGCATTGACACATAAATATGAAAAAAAAACTAATATATAAGATGTGTAATATCATGTCTAGTGCTACATCACACATAATAGTGAATCATGTCCTGAATACTAAGTCCTGGGTCTCAACTCAACCTCAAAATATCAACAAAAAATATAATAATGTATCTCATATCATGAGTCATAATGTTATATACAAAGGAATGCACCAAATAACCTATATTACTGATTTCCTCTGCCCCTCTTGCGAGAAAATGTAACAGCTTTCCCTCTAGACGAAGAAGTTGGCGGGGCTGGCAATGGACTCTGTTGTGCTCCAGATCTTGAAGCACTAGGAGCTAAAGGAGGTAGACCACGTCCTCTACCAGTAGCAGGGGTAGGTGGTGTCACCTCCTCCTCCTATTGTTGCTCCTCCTCCTCCTCCTCATGAAACTCATCATTGATTCATTGCTACTAGAAATGGGATCATCAACAAGAGATACATAAACATCATCTAGCTCAAAGTCTTCAGACTTGGATTGCTCAACCTTATAACATGATAGAAATTGAAAAAGTTTAACATGCCTAACCAATGATTTTGGTTTGAGTGAAGAGTTCATCTCCTCAACCTTAAAATGCGGTAGAAAAAGATTAACATGCCTAACTAGTTGTTTTCCTTTGAGTGAAGGGTACATTCTTGTTAAGGCCACAGTAGGGGAGTTCAACAATCAATACCACCAACATCAACAAAGTTCAACAATCAATGCCACCAACATCAAGGTTCTTAAAGGACTTTATACTCTTGATCAAATGCCAATCTCATACCCTTACACATAATAGAATCAAATGGAAACAATGCAAATCCACAAACCATGAAACCCTGAAAACCATTAAGTCTGTTGAATTTTGAGTGAAATCTAAATTTCTAGTTTCTCCATATGAAATCCAATGAGGTCGAAACCACTCTTAAACATCCTGAGTCATTTCATGGTAATGTTAAAAATTTAAGTAAAAGGATGAAAATGAAAAATAAAGGAAATATCCATTAGCGCGGCCCGAAGTGTGTCGAAATGAAAGAGTACGCAAAAAATGACAAAAAAAAAATCGATTTTTGAACTTATAGGGTTGCTATTTGATGGGCCCACGATTTTTACCAAAAAAATCGCGATTTTTTCCCAATTAGCGAATTTTTCAAAAAATTGTGCAAAACATCGCCGATTTAATCGTTTTGTTGAAATAATCGCGATTTTTTTAAAACATCGCGATTAAATCGCGATGTTTGCGGCTGCTGGTATGCGTGATGCATCCAAACAAGGATTTAAATGCGAGAAGTTGAAAAACTTCTGAACGCAGACTTTATTTATCCCATCCCCCTTACAGAATGGGTTTCCAACATTGTCCCTGTCGATAAAAAATAGGGTACTATTAGGGTCTATGTTGATTATCGCGATATTAATCGTGCCTGTCCGAAGGATAACTATCCCACTCCGTTCATAGACCAAATTATCGACGAATGTGCCGGAAGTGAGATTTATTCCTTGATGGATGGCTTCTCGGGGTATAATCAGATCAATATTTTACCTGAGGATCAACACAAGACTGCATTCATCTGTCCGTGGGGTACTTTCGCGTATAAAAAGCTCCCATTTGGCTTGAAGAACGCTGGAGCCACTTTCCAGCATGCGATGTCTTATGCTTTCCACGACATATGCCATATCGTTCAGCCTTATCTGGACGACTTGCCAGCTCATTCAGCTAGGCGAGAGGAGCACCCTGAACACCTCTGCCAGATTTTCCTTCGCTGTAGGCGCTACAATATTAGGCTTAATCCTCATAAATGCATCTTTTGCGTAGATTCTGGCCATCTTTTGGGATTCATAGTCTCCAAATATGGAATTTGCCTTGACCCTTTAAAGGTTGAGGCTATCATCAATCTCCCATCACCCTCCTTGTTATATCAGTTACAGAGTCTGTAGGGAAAAGCAAACTTCCTTCGACGCTTTATCCCGAACTATGTGGAGGTAGCCAAAGGATTCACGCACCTATTAAAGAAGAACGTTCCCTTCCATTGGGACGAAATTGCTCAACAATCCTTTGAGAAGCTGAAGAAGTTACTTCTTAATGCTCCTTTGCTTCGTCCTCCTGATTATCACCGCGATTTCACTTTGTATCTTGCCGCCGCGTTTAGCACCATAGCTATGGTTTTGGTGCAGGATGACGATGATGGAAATTAACATGTCATTTATTATCTGTCACAGAATCTTCTTGACACAGAAATGCGTTATGCTCATGTCGAGAAGTTGGCGTTAGCCGCAGTACACGCTGTGCAGCGCTTTCGCCACTACATCCTGTTGCGTACGATAACCGTGGTTTCGGATTGCAACCCCATGACATATATTCTTTCTTGACAATTACTGGGGGAAAATACTCCAAATGGATTGTTATCCTGCAGGAGTTTGACTTAGAGTTCACTACTACTAAGTCAACCAAATCGCTGGTTTTCGCAGATCTTATATGCTCACTCCCAACAGACTCCACTCCTTCACACTCTGAAGATCATATCCCGGACAAAACTCTTTTCCTTATCAGTACTCGCGACCCTTGGTATGGTGACATAATTGTGTATCTTCAGACCTCCACATTTATGTCTGAGTTGACTAAAGATGCCCGACGTCGGATTCGGCATCAGTCTCAACCCTACCGCATCGTAGGAGATACCTTATACTGCGTTGGAGTAGATTCAGTGCTTCGTCGGTGCCTAACCTTGGAAGAGGCTGAAAGGGTCCTAAATGACTGCCACAGTGGCACCTGTCGTGGACATATGTCCGGATATGCCACTGCCCAGAAAATTTTGCGAGCAGGTTACTTCTGGCCGTCCATATTCAAAGACTGTATCATTGCAGTCCGTAAATGCCATGCATGCTAGGTGTTTCAGCGCAAGATACGCGGGCCACCTCTCCCTTTGCATCCTGTTATTACCGTTGGCCTTTTGCGAAATGGGGCGTAGATTTTATGACATGTAACCCTCATTCGGCTGGGGGGCATGTGTATATAATTGTCGCTGTCGACTACTTCACCAAGTGGGCCGAAGCGATGCCTACACTAGCTGCCGATGATAAGACAGCTGCCCAATTCATCCTCAACCACATCATTGCATGTTTCGGGGTCCCTGAGGCCATCGTCACCGACCATGGTACTCATTTCCAAGATTATATGATGGCCGAGCTGACTTCAAGATTGGGCTTACACCACGATAGCTCAATGCCATATTACCCTCAGGAAAATGGCCAGGTTGAAGCAATGAACAAGGTTCTGGTCACTATGCTTCAACGAATAGTTGGTATTCACAAATCCAATTGGCACTCCAACTGTTCTCAGCTCTATGGGCATACTGGACGTCTGCAAAGAACTGGATTCACACCATTTCAATTGGTGTATGGTCTGGAAGCAACTCTTCCGGTTGAATGCGAGATTCCTTCTTTGAAATTAGCTATGGAACTTCTACCCGATACTTCTGCTGAGGAAGAGCATCTTTTGTATCTGGAACGGTTAGATGAAACCCGCCATTTGGCTGCTTTAGTCTTTGAAGCACAAAAGAAGCGGGTCAAAGCTCACTTCGATCAATCAGGTTTTCCACGTTCCTTTGTCGAAGGGGACCTCGTCCTCCTATACGATCAAGCGCATGACAAGCATGGGGCCGGTAAGCTCCAACCCATGTGGCATGGGCCCTATATAGTTAAACGAGTATTGAAGAATGGGGCTTATGAGCTTATAGATTATGAAGGAGTACCGCTGGCGCAGCCCAGAAATGGACTGTACCTAAAAAAATACTACGCCTGAAGTGATTTTTGGTGTGGTGTGTGTACATAGGTGTGTGTTTTTCATTTGTGTGCATGTGTGGTGTGGTGTGCGATGTAAACATCTTTCTGATGATCGGGTCTTCCTGATTGTGCAGATTTCCATCAATCCGTTTGTTGGTTTCGCGGATGGTGCCTCCCGCAGTATCAGGAATCTGTCTTCGGTAGCCTAGGTAATCTACGATCCTGCTGGTGAGTTGGTCAACCTGCAAGGTGTGTGTCTAGGACGTGCTACAAATAACATCGTGGAATATAGTGCTGCATTAGAATTATTAACTGAGGCTGTAAACCTTGGTATCCGTGAATTACTTGTGTATCTAGACTCGCAACTTGTAGTATTACAGCTTAACGGTCATTATTCGGTCAGAAACCCATCCATTTTATGTCTGTATCTACGTATTCGTTTACTAGAAAGAAATTTTGACTATATCACATATCAACATATACCCAGGCATATGAATACACTAAAAGATGCAGTAGCTAATTTGGTTTTAGATAGACATTTGCGCAATTTGTAAAACAACATCACATGTAAAAGAAAGATCCATCCAGAAATAGATATGTATATATATAGATATCGAAATGTTTACATAGTGTGCGTCGCATAAAATAAAAGAATATACATGTTCATCTTAATACATCCGGAGACGACATGTCTCTCAAAAAATATGCATGAAATAAACCCTAGGTGTCTAATCTGCGTGGTGCTCATGATAACAAGTCACCGCACGCACTAGCCGTCTCAGGATGTGGTGGAGGCGACTAGGCACTCCCACCATATGTCTCTGGTATGCTAGTGGGACATTTGCCAGCCGGGCGTAGTCTGGAATCCCCCGGGAAATCCCCTGGAGGTTCTCAATTAACTCCCCCCCTTCGGCACCCTCCGCCTGAGGGTCAGCTGCAGGCTGAGTTCTATGTGAGATAGGAGACATGCCGGCAGGTCGCTCTGGGCCGACATATGCATACACATAACAATTTTCTTTAGAACGAACATGTATTACAAAAAAAAACATCATAAATGCATAAAAATAAAAAAATATGGTCTTACCCAACTCCTCATCCCAATCATCTCCCTCCGGGAGTGGAAGATCTGGATCACCAGTGAAATCGGTTCCTGCATATGGCCAGCCTTCGACTACGATCAACTGACACCGTAGCCACCCAAAAAACTCCGGCCTCCAAGACATCTATTGGCCTCCTCCTGCTCTGGGCATCAGTGCTGCCCAGCGAGCCATTCTCGGCTCTCGTGGTATCGGCTCAGCTAATGTGGCCCCTTGGCCTTGGAAGATTGGCAGTCGTTCCAGAATGAACGATACCAGGATAGAACTGTAGCCAAACTGTTTCAGTTTGGCTTGCTTGCATTTTGTCAGCTGCCTCTTCATGTTGACTGTCACTGCTGTGGCCCAATCAAACAGTGTGGGACTCATACACTCATAGGCGAGTATGAGTTGGGATTTGGTGGCTTCATGCAGGGCCTGCACTCCTGCAGCCCGCATAATGGTGTGTAGCACTACTTTGAGTGCTAGATCCTCGATGGTGTGAATGTCTACCTTTCCGCTTCCAGATCTAGTTTGTGCCCCTAGGCACACCCTTGCCATTACCTGCTCCATCTTTTCACCAGATGGTCTACTCCCTATCAATATGGGCACCGGATCTATGTGCGACAGTCCGGTTATAAAGTATACATCATAAACCTCCAGTTCCAATACTTGATCCCGCAACTTGAACACTTGTTCATCTACATCCCAAATATTGATCAGGTATTGTAGAAGCTCAGGTTGAGCTCGTAAGCAAGGTGTCAGGAAGAATTTATTTAGCCCACAATTTCTGAGGGCATTCATGCAAGTTTCATTCTCCATGGCTAATTCATCCTCTTCCCCATGCTCCCGCTCTCTCCATTCAATCACCATTTTTCTCAGTTGCCTGCATCAACATGATCAAAACCCTTGATTAGATCTTTGTCATGCTTAAAAAATTCACTTAAATTACTCATAATTCAGAAATTTTGGGCGAAAAATTCGGTTCCGCTGTTGGTGCGGGTCCGTGCCTGATACCCGCGCCAATGGGCGGAGCCCTAAATTTTAAAATCCTTTCACAGAAATCTAATGAGCAATGGAAAACTATTAAAAAATGGATTAAAATGGAGTACAGGGAAGCACCTCTTACCTGGAACGAACGGGAATCTGAATAGTAGCCCGGATCAGTCGCAATCGCCGTCAGAAGTTTGCACACCAAACGGACCACTGTTGTTCTCCAATGAGGTAAATAGTAAAAGTAATTTTTTTTTTACCATTTGAGACTTATTTATAACTTTTTGAACTCTAATTAGGTTTAAAAATTCATTTTTTATCAATGTTTTAATATATTTTGTCGAAAATGGATTTTACGCTTGCCTTTGTGTGCAACAACAGGTTTGTACGCAACTTAAACGGTGAAATGAGTTGTATTTTATACATTTTCAGACTCGGTAAAAACATGAAAAAGTCATTTTGGAGTCATCTTTCAGCTCTTTTCTAACTCTCTAAACATGAAAATATTGCCGAGGCCCTTGTCATTTCGGTCTCGTTAAAGTGGCTACGAATCGACATCTACCCAGTATACGTTTACCCCTTTTCGGGCTGGGATGGTTTATTTACGAAAAAGGAATACCCTAGCCTATCGCGACTAGGAGGTTTTCTCAGACATAGTTTTCTACTTTTCAGATCTGAGGAACTATTTACAAAAAGGGACCATTGAATTTTACTTTTCAGCTGTCTTTTCAAACTCTCTAAACATTAAAAGACGTTGAGTTCTTCCTTTGTCAGACTCGTTAAACCCTAATGACAGTGGATTTAGTTGAAATGACGTTACTCGAGTCGTTCCTTCCTAGGGCTCGTTAAATGTACTAGGATGGACTTATATCACAAGCATATGCTATCCCCTTCAAGCTTGTCATAAAAAATAATTGGGGGTACTGCGTGAAATGGCAGGGGGAAAAAATGGAACCAAAGCATCATTGTCGTGGCAACGGTATGTCGCTCTTGAACATGGCACTTGTTCGCATTCGTGTCGGGTTGGGGACATCTCATCTCGTTTTTTCACTTGCCTTCGTGGGTTTGGGTAATCCCTTTTTGACTTCTCATCTGCTCTTTGCCTCGTCACTATAACCTCCGATCTTTTGATGTCAAATATCGCCAAGTCCACTCGTCGTGCCGTTCATATGTTCAAGAGAAGTTGACCTCTCGCAAATGCCAACCTTCCTCTCGATTCTCATCCGATCGTGGTTCACAAAAACATTATGTTCCTCTCGTCTCGTGTCGATGATGTGGGAAACATTATGGCCCACCTTCGATCAAGGTCACTTCCCTGTCGACTTCGACTTATTATCCAGGGAAGCCGATCTAGAGACTCCCCTTTTGGTGCCTTGGAGCCCGCATGCCTCAATGGCGGGTTCTTCGCATTCGACGCGAGGTTTTCATCATTGGCCTCCGATCCGAGTGATTCTACGGGTGTTCGACGCCAGCTCATTGATTCACATGCCGTAGATTGTACCCGTAGTACCTTGAGGGCCATTGTCATTATTGGTGGTACCTCTCGCGTCCGTTACTGACTTTCGTCATTGGTCGGTAATCGGGCGATGTTCTTGCATGTTCGATTTCGACTCATATATTCACATGCTTGGACTTGTACTCGTGTTCGGGTCGAGATGGAGCGTAAGACCCCTGGATTGTGTCTGTTGTAATCCGAGTCGCGACTTTGTGGATTATTATGATTGATTACATGACTCACTTACGGATCACCGCGACCATACCCGAGTCTATTTATCGATCCTCACCGGATGGATCGCGTCCATACCTTGGATCCGGATTATTGTATACTCGTTATGGATGGTCGCGTCCATACCGCATATATATCATGTATCCGAGATATCAGTTGTATTTCTTCGCGCGAGTTTTCCGACGCGCGGAGTTTTCGCTTTGGACACGTTCTCGTAAAGCATTTCACCCCTCTCTCTCTCTCTCGGGCCTCATGCTTTAGGGGGCATCTGTTACACAGTAATTTGTCACCGTCCCTGCAATCCCCGTCCCGCACATTGGAGGGCTCATTTTGTGACCTGTGAGCAGTGACATGGCTTGAAACCACTTTCATGACATCCCTCTGAACAAGAGCTTTCATTTCCCTGAAGACATCTCCTTGTGAAAAACCCTAAAAATGGCCCTTTTAGCATTGGCGCGAGCAGGCAGTTCATTACCCACGCCAATAGGGAAAATACTTCAAAGAGGTCGTGCCAATTGGTGCTCTGTCCCAGAGTCGCACTCGCGCCAGCCAATTTAAGAGGTGTTTTTTAAAAATAAATGGCGGAAGTTTCATCCTAACTCATCCAGGAACTGATCTCTATCTTGAGTTGGGAGGTTTGGCTATGGATTTCCATAGAGAGGAAGTGGTTTTCCACCTCTCATGGAAGCTTCCTTGATGATAGGGCCAATCCCATGATTATAGGGATCCCAACTCCTCTTCCTCCATCTATAAAAGCTTGCCCATCTCCATTGCAAGCTAGTCTTCAAGTTCCCAAATTTCCAAGAGCCTTATGCTGTAAGAGCCTCCATAATTCCCTTAAAGGCCAATTTCAAGCAAGGAGACTATGGTCAAGAGCTGAAGAGAGAGGTTTGTCCCATCCTTGACAGGCTTTTCGAGACGTGTTCTGTTGGCGACCCTCCGAAGGAGAATTCAGCGTCAGAACTATGGTTGTAATTTTCCTTTGATTGATTATTAATGAACGACTATTGGTTCTGGTTCCACTCTTGTTGTTATTTATGATGACGAGTTATGTCTTTTCTGACTGACATATAGTTGCATCTACTGGATTTTACGTTTGCGTTTGTTTTGTTTCTCGTATGTGCAGGTGTCCCATCACGGAGATCGTGGGGATCGTGATCTGCCAGAGCTAAGGAACGGAAGCGCCACCTCTTCTACAACGACTGCGTTGGATTCCAGGTAAGCCTTCATCGCTGGTTGGTTTATTTGCAATTAAGAACCTGCACTATAGCGTGATTGATTGTTGCTAGACCCGGTCTGAGCTAGTAAGAATCGCCTCTGTCCGCAGAGGGGATTTACCTCCACAACAACCCTATAAGAGTGATAGGTAGAGTATGGTTACCAAAATAACCCCTAATAGGATCCAGACCAATCTCCACCAATGAGATTCGTCTAATCTCTCATCTCAAGTTCCCTATCAACCAATGCTTGACTTTCATCAAATTGTTCCATATATATGAGATTGAGCAAGGACTTTGTTCCCCTGCCTTTATCCATTCCATTGCATAATGCTTCTTGAGGTATTTTTCCTTTATAATCCTTTTTCCAAATGCCATTACAATTTAATGCACGTCACAAGCTCTTCACCACCAATGCCCATCCAAACCTCTCAATATTCTTTATACCCCCTCCTCTGTCCTCTTTCCTCATATAAATGTCTTCCAACCGAACTACATGAATCTTATTGAGATCTTTGGAACCTGCCCAGATAAATTTAAAAATAATGGAATTTATCCACGCAATGATATTTCTAGCCATCAAATAAAGATGCATCCAATATACAACAATACTCTGCAAGTCCTACTCAACCAGAATCAACCTACCACCAAGAGTCAACCATTTTAGAGACCAGGTTGTCAGTCTGCGCTCAAATTTTTCAACCAACCAGCTCCAATATTTAATACTATAGTTATATGGTTTGAGGTGGAAACCAAGGCATTTGAATCTCTTATCCATTAAGACGACCTCAACAACAAATATATCAGCAATCTCTGAGACAATGACATGTTTCATAGATGCTTCGATCAACATAGATTTTGCTTTTCCCATATAAAGACCAGAAGCATTACCAAATGCGAGGATAATCTGGTGTAATTTTTTTCAATTCCATAACAGAAACCTTCCCAAATATAAGAACTTCATTTACAAATATTAAGTGTGTAATGCAAATGTTTTTAGTGATTTGAAACCCTATAAAAGAACCCCTTTGATGTGTCTTAGAAATCATTCTACTGATTCCATCCATAACCAACAGAAATAATAGAGTGGATAGAGAATAACCCTGCCTCAACCCCCTTGAGGCCTTGAAGAAACTAAAAGGAACCTCATTAATCAAGACAATGAAGTTTACAAAGGTGATACAAACCATAATTCAATCGACGACCTCCAGTGAGAGACTTATTTTGTGTAAGACCATCCACAAAAAACAAATGTTCCACCGAGTTTCTGAGGCAAGGAAACGCGCGAGTGGGGATATGCACAAGGGAGACGTATATAAATTTCGGGGAAATGGGGGACATCAAAGCCATAAAAATTATAAAATTATTAAAAAATTAATATATAAAAATATAAAATATAAAATCCCAACAATATGTTAATAACTAAATTAATAGATAGTAAATCTTATTTATTATGAAATGCACATCAAAAAATGATCATCATTTTGTATTAGACTATTTTGAAGTAAAATTATCATTTGACATTTCTACAATCATCAATGTAAATCTAAAAATAAATTATTAAATTGAATCTATCATTTGACATTATGCAATGTTCCATCTAAATTCATCATTTGGCAATGGGTATTAATATTATGCAAGGTACATCTAAATTAAATTCATCATTTGACAATTGAAACTACGCAATGGACATCAAAAATTAAATTCATCATATGACAATGACATTTGAAGTCTAAAACACCCATAGAAAATTGAACTAAAAATAAACATAGAAAGCAGTGAAATACAAAAATTGTTTTTTTTAATTGTTGTTGGTAAAAAAAATTGGGGGATGCGTCCCTCTTGCATCCCCTCATCCCCCCACAAGAGAGACACATTTCGTCACCAAAAAAATGCCCCCCTAAAGTTTCCCCAAGTTTTCCAAAAAAGAGGACATGGGGAAAGTTTCCCCAGGATTTTCCCCATCTCGAGAGCGTGGGAGAGCGGGGAAGGGCGTCCCCCACCCTGGGGGACGCGTCCCCATGGAACACTGAAAAAAAAACACAAATCTACACAATCATATGATTTTATCATGTCTAATTTCAACAGTGAAGTTTACAAAGGTGATACAAGCCATAATTCAATGGACGACTTCCACTAAAAGACCTATTTTGTGTAAGACCATCCACAGAAAACACAAATCTAGATTCTATCATGTCTAATTTCAATAACAATGCATTCTTCTTTTTAACCTTATTGAAGAGTATACATTACTATGCAATTACCACAACATCATAAATTTGTCACTGTTTTAAGAAACCAAATTACTCTTACACATAAATTCAAATATTACTTTTGATTACAGTTTAATCTTTTAATGTAAAATTTATAATTAAAAAAAATATTTGCTTTCATTTATTTTTGTAAAATATAAATGCTAGTGCTACTTTAAAATCTTATACATTTAAATTTTATAAATTTTCAATTTCAATGTTTTGGATTAATATATCGAATGTTTATTATTTTTCGTCATAAATAATATCTATAAGGAATAGTGTTGTACGAACAATTTTGCTATTTAATAATTAAGTAAAAAAAACAACCCAATCTCAAAAATCAATCAACTGTCTGGGTGGTGTAGTCGGTTATCACGTTAGTCTCACACACTAAAGGTCCCCCTGCTCCGAGTCCGGTAGCACAACGATTTAAAAGTATATATATTTACATAAATGATATTTTAATGTTCACGAGATTAAAAATAGTTTATGGAATCAATCTCTGTTTTTAACTTTATGTAATTCAGTGTTTTTCTTATGATATTTTTTCTAATTATATATTTGTTAATTAAATTTTAACATAAAATTTGAAATATTATGGTTATGAATATAAATCAGTTTTATTTAGATTTCTTTAATGTGATATACATTAATAATTTTATTAATAAAAGGGTGATTATAGTGTATACAAACTTTCGGTGAAAATCACATTAGTAAATTTTTGTTGACGCGTTTCGAACCAGCTAGTGTGTTTCATCATCAAGACAAGATGAGAAATCTGATCAAGAAACTTGTTTAAATGGATAAGACAAGCTTCAACTAGCCGTTGTAAAATAATGGCTAGTTTGACTAGAATAAGGAATTCAGTTATATTTTATCATATTTTAATATATTTTAATTTTAATTTTATTAGTGCCTTAGAGCTTTTCAAAAAGCTGGAAAAGATCCTAGGGTTAAGAAAGATCCTTGTGATCGGTTATCTAGAGTTCATCTTCCATTTATCCAGGGTACTACTGATAAAATCACTAGGATCTTGAAGAAACATAATGTTTCCTCAATCTTCAAGCCCCTCCGCACCATTTGAAGTTCGCTTAGATCTGTTAAGGACCCGATTTGCCCTAAGGATGGTAAGGGTGTTTACTTGATTCTGTGTTCATGTGCGACACCTTACATCGGTGAAACCGGTTGATCAATTAATCAAAGAATTCATGAACATGTCGTTGACCTTAGCCATAATAGATCTCGGTCCTCTACCTTAGCAGAGCATACTGAGAAGACAAATCATCACATTTATATTGAAGATGCTGAGGTTA
The DNA here is from genome assembly GCA_034641835.2 of Pinus albicaulis. NCBI lineage: Eukaryota > Viridiplantae > Streptophyta > Pinopsida > Pinales > Pinaceae > Pinus > Pinus albicaulis. Next base: position 1,120,314,337 of record CM076577.1, on the reverse strand, counting down.
TTGCGAGGATTGACCATTTCCACCACTGCAAGTTGAGGGAAACCTTGGAAATCGAAAAGAGGCCGGTTAACCTTAATAGGGATGATGGGTGGAGTGTTAGTAGATGTTGGATTACTGCCCTTCACTCTTAGTTGCCTTGTCTATCCCTTTGTGCTCCCTCTTGTTGTTCCCTCATCTCTCGTTCCCGATTTCTTTCTCCCTATCTGTTTTTTTTTTTTTTTTTAATTATGATTATTATTATTATTAATGTTTTTTATTATATTATATTATGATTGAAATTAGTAAAATTACCTATTAAGTAAATTAAATAAATTATTATTATTATTATTTATTTATTTTCATATAACTATTAATGAATTGTAATTATATAACATATAATTTAAAGTACTAAAATATTAAATTATATTAAAAAGTATTAATATTAAATTATTAAAATGTCTAAATAAAAATAACTGAATTTCTTATTCTAGTCAAACTAGCCGTTATTTTACAACGGCAAGTTGGAGCTTGTCTTATCTATTTAAATGGGTTTCTTGATCAGATTTCTCATCTTGTCCTGATGATGAACCACACTAGCTATGCGTCAACAAAATTTTACTACATGTGATTTTCACCGAAAGTTTGTATACACATTTTATGGATCACAGAAGCCAAATTCCTAATAATGGTGATTATAGTATAAAAATTAAATCAACTTAGTATTTGTATTATTTACTTTTCAAATTAAATTAGCTTACGCTTTTTTATTATTTATTTTATTTAATATTTTATTATAACATTTCATTTAACACATTAGTATAACCTCTCCTTTAACACAATTAATTTTTGTTTTTAAGATATAGGGAAATTTAGAACTTGTTTTTGTAGCCCTTGTAAATCCTAGGCTAGTGCTAACAACCCCTAAACCAACACCCAAATGCAATGCATTCAAAAATAGATTTTAAACAATAAAAAAACACATTCTTACCAAAATTGTTTCAGTGAAGCCAAACACTCTAAAATGTAGAATAGTTAGACAACACCATTTAAATATGTTTATACATGAGCAGTTCCAATCACATGTTTCAAAACCACTCATTTTCTCTTTATTAAAAGTGTGATACAATTGTGATGTTTATATATCTTTCAGATAGGAAAATAAGATATTTCAAAAAAATTAAAGGTAGGATTCTTTGAAATAATCTTTATGAATAATAATTGTTAGACATCTAATCCTCATGATGAGAAAATTGTAAATACGTAAATAAAGGAAAATGAAAACTTAATAAAAAGCAACCTTAGAATATAAATCCCAAAGGTCACATCTCTTCATGTTACATATTGTTGTTTACATTAATGCAAATCAATAAACTTTGAGTTATTTTCCTTCAACTCACATGGTATTAGAGCAAATTTTAGATATCGTTTCGTGTGTAACTCCTTTTCCATCTATGCCCCTACTCATACTTGTCCCAACGAACATAGAGGGGTTTTTATGCATTACGTTGTGTGCTATGAATAGTTATCTCCCACACCTAACCTCAATCATTTCATTGTTGCCCCATCCCTTTGTGTGTTATGTTTTATGTTGCAATTAGTTATCACCCCTACATGATTTTGATTACTTCGTTGTGCATTGCGATAAGAGATTCTTCATATGTGCGATGTCTTCTTTTTCAACTCCACATACAACTTCACTTATAGCCATTCAAAACTCATATGCATCCTTTTGCTCCCTTTACTAAACATCAAAACATATGACAACCATCTCATCACCTGACATGGAATATAATCTTTATCACGATTCATGAGTAAGATCCTGATTGCCCATGCAATGTCTCACCTTCATATGAATTGTTTCATGGATTATAGTTTCTTTCCCATTCCATTCTATTGCCAATGCTCGGAAGTGTTGAAAGTCCTCTTTCGGTCATTTGGAATGGGTGTGCATCTTTTAAACCCTGGCAAGAAGATGGAATCTCTTATGTAGCGAGAGAGTATCGACTTTGGTGAAGATGCAAGGAATTTGAAGCATGGTGGAGGCATGATGACTTGAATTTTCATGGTCAAGTTAGACATTCAGTGATAGCACTAGAGATATCCTTCGACCGGTGAAACCCTTCTACTGAAGCTTTATTTTTCACTATCTTTGATCTATCATTGTTTTTAAAATAACATTTACTATTAATACTTTGAATAGTTTGATTGATGCTAGTTTTCAAATCCATAACTCATAGGTTATTTTTTCATAACTGGGCCTAAGACGTGCTTTACTTAGTATGTGGACTATTGTGTGAATGGCTTCTTCCCAATAGGTATGTGGTGTGTTTATTTCATGCATCATAGCCTTATCCATTTGTTGCACTGATATATTCTACCTTTAAACTACTCCATTATGTTGGGGGTATCTGCAATGGTATGTTGTCTCTCATTCCATGTTCATCACAAAAATGTTCAAATTCATTTGATGTAAACTATCCTCCTTTGTCTCACCATATGAAATCTATCTTGCAGCATGTTTGGTTCTATGTTAGAGCTTTAAAGACCTTGAATTTTTCAAATGCTTATGATTTATCTCTTAGAAAAGCTACCCATGTTAGTATGGAAAAATCATCAATAACTAACATGAACTAATGCTCTCCTCTAGGTGCTTTTGTTCTAGAAGGTCAACAAAGGTCCATGTGTACTATTTGAAGTGGTTTTTTGGTTGATATTTGATCATTAGCCTTGAAAGGAACATGAACTTGTTTTCCAATTTCACATGACTTGTAGGTAGGATTTTGTGGCTTAGTAATTTTGGAAAGGTCTCTTACAACATCATTTTTGTTGATTCTGATGATATGATCGAAGTTTTGATTCCCTAGCCTTGTATGCCACAACCAACACTCATCTTGTTTTCCCAAAGGACATTCTTCATTGTCTTCCTTTAGAACATATGCATTGTTTGTTGTTCAGCTTCCCTTGGCCAATATATTTCTTGATGTAGCTAAATTTATTTCACATTCTTGAGCCCTAAAGGTGACATCATATCATGTGTCACAAATCTAGCTCACGCTCAAGAAGTTATGTTTCAATCCATCAACAAACAATACATCTTATGCCTTGCCTCTGCCATTATTCAAGCTTACTATACATTTTCTCATTATTTTCCTTGGTGCATCATTTCCAAAGGTGAAATTTCCATATTTATTTTCATTTAGAGACAAGAACTTGCTCTTATCTTCGATCATATGCCTAGAGAAACCATTGTCGGCATACCATTGACTGCTCTAGTTATGAGCATAAAGAACAAGGTCACATTTACTGATTTTCTTCTCTTCCTTCTTCCTTTTCCACAACATGGGTTCTTCGGTCCTATATTTACTTTGAGACTATGTTTTGAAGCTTCTTAGTTGACATTCTTAAGATTTATGTCCAAAGTTGTGGCAATAATATCATTGAGTGACATCAGAAAGAGCGGCAAATGGATTGGTGTTCCTACTTATGTTTGTTGTGTTTACAAATTTATTGTTGATTTCATTTCTTTTCTGGCCTCTAATTTCATTCCTTCTAATATATGCTTTGTAGTTCACATCCTTGTGGCCAAAATTTTTGCACGAATAACAATCTCCATAGAAGAAATTTTCATACCTGGGGAAATATGGTGCTTGTGAATATGATATCCTTGGCATCTAATAATTTTGTATTTTGAAGAAATAGGTATTTTTGTAGCTTAGTGCTTGCTTGTCAAGTCTTCTAGTCTATTTTTGTTAAAAGAGATTTTTCATTTGTTGTTGTTGAGATGCATTGTTACCTTGTTGTTGTTGAGGTGTGTTGTTGACATCCTTATTATTTAATTGTTGATTGTTTTCATTGTCTCTTGTGACAACTTTGATGAAGTTGATGGTATTTTTATCCTCTGTCTTCTTCTTACTCGTTTCTCCTTCATGACCCAAACCAAATTTCACAAGAGGATATCTCTAAGCATTCAATATCTCATACAATTTTTCAGACCCCTTAATGTGTTTACAGTTCATATTTAATTCAACTTTTGTTTTCTCTAGCTTCTTTCTAAGGGCGACTATTTCTTCTTCCAACTTTTCACATTCTTTTCCCCTCTATTTTAATTGTTGTATTAGGATTTCATCAATATTTTTGGCCTCTTCCCCGGATGTGGGTGACAGGATGCGCACGTATGAAATTGTTTCTTCCCACGCATGGGCTAATGAAGACCTGCATCGCCAGATTTTACCTAGTGTGGAACCTCCCCTCTGCAATTACTTACATGAGCTCCATTATGCATCTGATCTACTACCATACCCTGAATCACATGCCACTCCATGAGAACTGTCGCAGCCTGCACCTGCGAGCGTGTCACAATAATGCACAACATCTGCGCTTGTGCCACAGGTCTTCAAAGGGCGAGATCCCTCCTCACAGTGTTATCCTCATGTTGCTCTTGTTGGTCTCTAGAGCCCTCTCTGCCCCCTTAGCTATCCTGTTGCTGCCTCAATCTCTTCGAGTGCTCCACCAACTATGCGCCCTCCCTCCTGCATGCCTCCATACTAGCGTCAAGCCGTCGAGCACCCACCCTATTGCGCACCTCCCAGGCTGCGCGCTCCCCCTGAATTCCCCCTACCTTCACAGATCCTCCCGGCTACGCGCATTCAGCGATAAGCCCCCTTGTTGTGCCCCCAGCCCCACTTGCGCACCCCACTATTGCATAGTGCTCAATTGCACACATCCCTGCCCCGCTTCTCTATTGAGCGCTCCTCTGAAGAGCAAGTCTCCTTTCATGAACCGGCCCCCACCCCTTTGCTGCTCCTCCCCCCCCCATGGCTCCGTGTTAGCGCCAAAGGACCATCAGGGGAGGCCAAAGAGGCATGTTCCCGGGACTCTATCAGCGAGGTCAAGAAAATCGTTTGGAATCCTTCGAGGGATCCTCTTCTGGTAGCCATGACAAGGAGGCAGTAGCCATGACAGGGAGGCACCACAGAGCCCTACACGCACCCAGGAGGAGGTTTCCCATTCTCTGTGCACCTACTTCAAAGCCCCTGTGCTTGCCTACTGCTGAGGAGGAGGCCATAGTGCAGGAGTACGGTTGCCGCATTGAGGAGGCGGACCCTGTCACCGAGGATGATGCAGGAACACCATGACTGTGAGGCCGCTCGGCTCTTTTTTGTTTTCTGTTATTTCAGCGCTTACTATAGAACTTTTTCTTTTTCATGTGTTATAGCACACTTAATTTTTACTGTCTGAAGCTAATACAGGGCTAGTTTCCTCCCAGGAGGCAACCCCACACCTGCGCTACTCTGAAAGCAACGAAGGTTGGGATTGGATAAGCGCAACCTACCATCTCAGCCCATCGCCTATGTAATGTTTCTCTTTGATTTAATATATTTTAATCTAACTTACAAAAAAAAAAAATTGGCCTCTTCTAATTCAAATTTTAATTGGAGAAACTCTTCAGACTTAGGCTCTTCTTTAACATATTTCATCGAATTTTCCTTTTGTTTTATGTTCTTTTGTTTGAGCCTGACAATTTCTTCTAGAGCACTAATTAGTTCTCCTTCAAGGTCAAATTCACCCTCTTCTTCTTCACTTAACTCACACTCATTATGTTTTTCAGTTTGAAACTCTAAGGCCGTAAACATAAATTCACTAATTCCTTTTTCATCGAAAGATTAATTTGTTTCTTCAGAGGAACTCATATCTTCTTGTGTATAAAATCTTTTATTTTTAAATATTTTCTCATTCTTCACTTTGTTATATTTGTTCTTTTCTTTACCCTTTGACTTGTTTTCTTCATTCTTAAATGGATATTGAGGCATAATTCCATATTCTTCCACAATTAAAACATTTAAAAGGAAGTTTTCATTTATACTTGCTTGTCCTTTTCTTCAGTTTTCTCATAAATTTTGCTTCATCTTCATTTGAGCTTAAACATGAGTACTCTTGGTATTCTATATATTTCCTATCTGCTTTGAATGCTACATCTCTTGATGTAGACTTTCCTTTCGTAATTCTCACTTCATATGTTGTTAGAAATCCAAGCAATTGATCCATTGTTAGAGTTTCAATATTAAATAGTTCTATAACTAATACTTTTGGATTAAACTTGGTAGGTAGAGACCTCAACACTTTTTGGGTCACTATGGTGGATTCCATTATTGTTTCGTCAAGACCTATTATAACATTTACTATTTCAACAACTCGAAAAAAAACTTCACTATATCTTCATCGTCTCTTTTTCTCAAGGACTCAAACTACACTATTGTAAACTTGTAGCTTAGCCAATTTCACTTTACCATTACCTTAATGAATGTTTCTTAATTTATCCCACATTTCCTTGGAAGTCTTACAATGCATTACTCTTACAAATTCTAATTCAACTAGCACACTAAGGATAACATTCATGGATTTGGAATTGAAGGAGAAGTCTAATTTATCATCTTTATATACAATTATTAGTGGTTTCCAAGGGACATTAAATGTGTCCTCATTCTAACTTTCCAAAAAATACAATTAGTACCATTAAACAAAGGAACGTTGTTTTTAGAACACTCTTCTTGATTGGCCATACCTTAATGTCCTCATTCTAACTTTCCAAATAATATAATTAGTACCATTAAACAAAGGAAAATTGTTCGTAGAATACCCTTCTTGATTGGCCATAACTATGAATTAGTTATTCCTTCTAACTATTAGGCTAATGATGAAGGAATCGACTCTGGTAGGGGGGTGAATCAGTAATTGTATCTTTTAACAATGGTCAATTTTAATTATTTTTAAAAATCTCTTAGCCTATTCTTTAACAATGAGCGGAGTTATGTAGATATTCAATATTTAATCATGAAAACTGAAACAAGCACATAAACAACACATGCAGAAACCAAATATAAGTGGTAACACATGAAGGGAAAAAACCATGTATTATGTTTTTTGTGATGTAAATGCAAGCACCCACTCCTTATTTACATCAAGTTTTGTACACACCCACCTACATGAGGCTTCAACCTGTCTTTTCTTTCGCAGGCTACAATCTGTTGGAAGCACTCACTTCCCCTTCTTACAGGCTTCAACTTGTTCTTTTTCAAGCTACTACTTGAAGGAGATACTGATCCCCTAATAAAATTAAAAATTTACTTTGCTGGTTTGCCCGGCCTTTGAATTTCAAGTCCTTCATTTTCTTTGCTCTATTTCGTACTCTATCTTTGCCCCTTTATCTTCTCCACTTCTCTTCCTCTCTATATTTCTCTTCTTTTTTTAGGAAAATTTTTAACAATTCCCTCCACACTTCAATCAACTAAAAGTTTTGCATTCCAAATATCCATCTTTATATAGCATGTTGTCTCTTTGTATTCCAACATAGAGTTTTGAAATTAAATCCTCATCTATTTGTATTACAATGATGTCTCTTTTTTGTCTACCCATTTGATTCACCTTCTCCTCAAAGTTTAAAGATCAAAACAAAACAAATGGACCTCAAAATATTAAAAAAATAACATAAGCCAACTCTAATGAGCGCGCAAACCATGGACAAGACAATGGCAAGCCAATTGCCAAACAATGTAACTCCATTTGCAAAACATGAGGTTTCATGGATCACTCCATTGTTATAACATGGGGGATGTTTAATCTATACAACGGTGGGAACTAACACATCATGCCTTGCTCATTATTATTTGCAAGTACAGTTTCAGAAACAACTGTCATTGAGGCATTGTCACATGCACTTATACTTCTCATAAAGTCCCTCTTACAAAATTCTCTTTGGCTTCACCAACCAGTCGACAAAGGGTGTTTACACCTTAGAAACAACATTTTTTAACTATCTCAGAGAAATTAACTTCAGTAGGAAAAGTGCAGTGGGAGGTGGTTAATAAGGCCTACTTATGAACAACTTTGTACATCTTTGTTGCCCTTCTTTGTTGTAATATTTCTCCCTTGATAGAAAGGCATTCAACTTCTTCGTTATCTATAGTTTTCTCATTACTCTTCAAGCTTCTAACTTCCACAGTCCACATCACCAAATCAGTAAATATTTGTTGATAGTGATTTAAAAATTAAGGAAAGAACATGTTCTACACTGCCAATAGCCTTTGCTTTCAGAAGCTAAGGAATCTGCTTCATAAGATACTTTGAAATTCTTTTCTAACTTTCATGTTTGCGTGACGCAATTTGAACAATTTGCTATAACCCAAGGGAAGATAGATGGTTGTTGACGATTAAGTACATTGAACAACATTCAATACTTTATCTTAATGGAATATCGTATGAGATATACTGTGTCTTTACAATATATATACAGAGAGTAGTCCATACCAGTGTATAAAGTAAGGATGGAACTTCGTAGCGCTTGGAGATTAACATAAAAGCCTTATGTTGTGAGGACATTGTTGTATTTGAGGGCTAAATGCACCCAAGTCAATAGTTGTCAGAGTTCTATTTTGCTTCAGTGCCTTTTTAATTTTCTCTGTGTCCTTGTCACCAAGATCATTCACATACAAATTAAGCTATAATAAGCTTTTAGTACACTTTTTTTTTATATATTCTGCTATATGAAATGCACCTTTCGAATCATTGTTATTATTTCCAATGTCAATAACAGTAATTTTTCTTCTATGAGCTACTAAACTCGATATCAATGCCCGAGCACTCTCATTGCCAATACCATTTTAGTAAATAAACAAGAAAAAACTCTCCTTGATAGTTACCCAAACATGGCATGCTATTTTATGACAAACTGCTTATGCTAATAGAATCTCATAAAATTTACAAAGCCTAAGAGCGGGGCATTAATAGAGATGATAATATCTACCTTGGTGTCCTTGGTGTCCCAAATGTATGCAAGATGGTCATTCTTCACCAAAATATCAAAATTGTACATAAACTCTTCACATGTATGATTACTTCCTTCTTATCATATCGGTGAGAAGATTTTGGCTCAACATTCTTCAACTAGTTTTGTTCACACAAAATTATATAGGAATAAAACAGTAGTATCATAGCACCAACAATCAGACAACAAATGAGCTACGAATTTTGCCAAAGCAAAAGACGACCTTCGCAAATTGTTACAGCCAATAGGTGTTAAAGCATCCCAACAAGCTTGTAACTCCTTTCCTACATGTGCAACATAACAGAACTTTAGAAGACAAGAAATAATGGTACAACAACCTTCAAAAGTTGGAAAATATGCGAGGAGGTTAGTAAGCATTGTTATTGGGTGATTTGAAACCCTCAAATCACAAATCAAAGAGAACCATTTGAATATTGGAGAGCGCCATTACCACAATGGGGAGGATTCATATTTTGTAAATAGTATGTTTTCCATCATTGGCCGTTCACCTAATCTTTTAAGATTCAATGATATTGTCTAGTGCTCGAGTAAGAATATCAACTAATTCTCCTCTTTCCTCATTGCTCTAATAAAAACACCTTTGACATCAATTTCAACACTGCTAACAATATGTAGAAAGCTAATAATATGAGGGTTCACTACTTCAACCAAAACGTAAAACCCTCCAAGCATTCAATGTGCATTCGATTTGAGAACAGGCAACCTTGACTAGGATGACTAATGCACTTCAAAGGCAATGTGCGTATAATTACATTGATCACATCTTAAATGTGATACTAAATACACATTCTACTTGGAAAATGAGCATCCTTGACTTAGTTGACTAGTGCACTTCAAACATAAATGCACCATATGCTAACTCACTATTGAAATGAGAAGAGCACTCCATGGCATAGATGTTTGATAATCCCAACCATGAAATATATAAAATACACTCATCTAATTCAAATTCTAACTTTGAAATTATTACCACAAAGACACAAAGACCATGCACATTAGAATATAACAAGGACAACAAATACCAGATGAAATTAAAAAAGGTGATTCTTGAATACATCAACCTGCAACACAGATCATTAGTCTCTTCTGCCATTGCTAATTACATCAACCTGCAACACAGATCATTAGTATCTACTGCCATTGCTAATTACAGACTAGTCTCTACTGCCATTATCATATAAATAAATTTAGTTTCTTCTGCCATTACTAATTACGGACTAGTCTTGCTACCATTATTATATAAATAAATATAATGTTTCGAGTACAAGAAATTTTAGTTCAACTCTACGTTAACTTATTAGTTTAAGTAAATATACGATTACAAATATTCAACCTCCCAAATAAAATCAAACTCGCAATGTCCAAGAAAGATTTCATTGAAAAAATGAAATTTGAACCTCACGTGAATCGAACACGCAACCTTCTGATTCCTGTTTTAATTTTCAGAAGGCCGACAGTAAAACTGATTAATAATTTGATGTTTGATCTGTCGAGTTTCACTAGTATCACAATATTCGACACGGTAACAAAATTATGAGTGGTGATGCAGTGAAAGAATAACAAACTTGAACCCGACGTGAATCGAACACGCAACCTTCTGATCTGGAGTCAGACGCGCTACCATTGCGCCACGGATCCACACTTGTGCTACTGAAGGGCTGCAATTTTTCACTAACTAAAAATCTCCGCATAATATATAAATGTGATCGTGTTTTACGTGCGCGTGAAGGGAACACGAGACGTTCAAACTTCTAACGGAGATGTTGGGTAACGAATTCCGTATCCCATGCAGAGTGAAAACTCGTGTGGTTTAGTTACATTTTCAATATCTAACTGCCCACCATTTCTCTAGTTTGAAGTTAGTTTGAAGTTAGCTACAGAGGTTACTTAGTTTGCCGGTTCTTGTTTTACAACCAAACTTATTCTCGGCCAAAACAAAACCTTTTAACTTTGCGTGCCACCCTCCAAGCAACTTGAAGAGAAACAAAGTCTTATGGCTACGCTCTCCAAAGAGAGGTGCGTTACTGTAAGTTCAGAAACTTAAGTCTTATGGTCACCCTCTCCAGAGTTTCAATTAAGTTTCAGAAAAATGAAAAATTGAAGAATTGTCATCAAATTCTAGTGAAGGGGTGAAGGGATAAAACATAAAAGATGATCGGAGGCGGAGGGGTTTTCTATGGTCTTGGTGAAATTAAAATTTTAGAGTACTCATGGGACCTGGGAAAGATGACAAACAATCAAGCTGAAGTTTATGGCTTGTTGCAAGGCATTTTTCTGGAAAAAAAAATCAGATTCTCTCTTGTTGTTGTGTTGGGAGCTCCCTTATTATTAAACACATATAGTCAAAGGTACAACTCCAAGAAATAAGATTTTGAATAATCTTGTAAAGCGGGTCAAAAAAGCATCTAAAGTTATCTCTAGTATGAGTTTTAAGCACATATTAAGGAACAATAACAAGGAAATTGATGGATGTGCCAAACTAGGTTGCAATTTGAATTTCAGTGAATTGGTGGCTAATGTTAAATTAAGGCCTACCTTCATATCTTAGCAAAATGAAAATGTTAATTGAAGCTATAGGGGAGGTAGAGACCCTTGCATCATTTCTTGTTTGCACAATTATCAGTAACTTCGGGTTGATTTCCTCCTTCCTCATTCAAATTGGCTTTGTTTGGTATCGAATTCTTTGTTATGGCATTTATTTTTGTTTGGCAATGAATGTGAAATTGGCACAATTTTCGAGCTTGGGAATGTATTCGAGAGTTTGATGTTGTTTTTATTATTATTGTGAATTCCTTTGTGAATTTTACTTATCATATGTCTAAGAATGAGAATTGGGTTGGTGTGACCTAGGTTGATGAAGTTCTGGGTAATTGAGAGGGACTTGACTAGTGGTGATTGTCCTGTGAACAACATCTCTATGTTTACTCCATGGTTTCGTAAGAGAATTGGGCTTATTTGCATTGGTCTTGTTTCATTAGGTAATTGGATTAAGGCTATAATCTTCTTCCATGCTATGGTTGGAAGATCCTCTACATATTATGCAAAACTAAATAACAAATTGGACCTCTTGCAAGTGGATATCATGCAACTTAAATTGAATCACAATGCATAAATTTTTTCCTTCTCCAATATGATGGATATCCTCATGGAAGTGCATGTCAAGGTGGATAAGAAGGAGGATGAAATGAGTTGTATTTGGTAGTACGTAGAAGAGATTGGGGGAATGGTGAATAACCCAAATTTGAGCTCAAATGATACAAACGTATGGATTTCAATGAGCCCATTGAGTTAGGAAATTATATTGTAATGCGATATTATAACATTAACTAGTAGTTTGTGTATTGTAAGTTTTGTTATATATTGGGGCTTGGAAGGTCTTCACCTCTAAAATCCCCCCCCGCCCCCCCCCCCCACCAGCTTTGTATGCGAGAATAATGATCGTCTCAAGAGGTATGTTTTGCTTTTGGATAGGAGGGAATAAAGTGAAAAACTTAAGCAAATGACTAACGTTATTCTTGATGTACCCGCTCCAACTTAGGCACATATTTTGATGTAATACAAAAAATCTCATTATTGCTAATATATATATATATATATATATATATAAAGGAAGGCAAAAATCTGAAGTACTTAGACTTTGTCATATTTTTATATCTACTTTATATATATGTAAAGTAATTACAAGTAAAAAAAATTAAGGCATTGAGAGATGCCTTTTACATCCTAGTATGAGGGAGATGTACATTTTTTTTTTTGCACAATATGAAGTTGACAGATGTCATTTAAAAATATACTAATAGTGACAATAATATTTCGATGTGGACCATAAATAGAATATTTCAATGGCATGTTGCAATGTTCAACATAGAGATGACACTTGGTGCTTGCACATGCATATGCACACACATTAAGTAGTGTAAATCTATGTTAACTTTGAATCTATCATATGAAAAGAGATCAAATTCCTTGAAGTTAAAACCTTTATTAGATTGAAAAAACTTAATGTCACTTAACATATGATCAATTTAAATTTAAATTTAAATTAAACTTATATTAATACTAAAACAATTAAAAGGCTAATTTATATTAACTTTGTATAATATTATTTTTTCCATAAATTTCTTACATATTTATTAATATATTCGTTAAAGTTCATTTATATTACATCAAATTCATACTCATTGAATAATTATGAATATATTCATATAAACATTATAACCAATTTTTTTATAAAAATATATTAGATTTCAAATTATAATCTTTAATAACATTATCCTAGATTCAATTAAATTTAATTTCATTAATACTTAATACACAAAGCGCTTTACAAATTAGCAATCTTCATATTGTGAAGTAAATCAACCCTATCATTTCAAGTAGTAAGCAAGTTCTATCTTTGGTTTGGTTTTAATGAGTGAGTGTGTTCTTTGTTGGTTGTTCATCACTTAGTGTCGGTCTTTTTTTTGGTAGGCTGATACTGTTGGGTCTCCAAAATATCATTCATTTCACCCTCTTTTATTTCACTCTGCTTCAAAATTTTCTATATTCTGCAACTCCATAACCATGCACTAAGACCATCTTCACGATCAAATATGAGTTTAGACATATGATTTTCCAATACATTTATTTTGGTATTTTGAGTGAATTTATGATTAAATATTAGAAAAATAACACGTACTCACCTATATAAAAGTTGGATGAGTTTTGTGACATGTGTAGGCATATTTGAAGATTCCAACATAGTAATATTTGGCCTCTAAGTCTCAAATCGAATTTCCTCTTCAAACTCTTGAATATTTGAGGAAGATTTGAAATCATTGATCTGTTTTTTTTCCATGATCTTGATGTCTGGGACAGAATCTTAAAAATCTGACGCTACCAAACCAAGAATCACAATGATACTACTTTGCACAGCGAAATATCAACAATAGTAAATCTACTAGTGCACAAAATATGGACAAAATTTTACAATTTTCAACCCAACTTCGTTATATTAATCAACATATAATACAATAGTCTAGGGCTTCCATACCAGGGATAATGGCCCTCAAATATCCACTAGTACAGAATACAAAATTGGGGCTTGGTATCATTCCATCGACAACAAATCTACCCTCAACAGGATACTCTAACTATCTAGCTGATGTAGAGGTCCTCATAGCTGCCGTGGTCATATCTTGTACCTTTCCTTCGGATCCCAATCTACAACTCCTGCCTCTATCAATGCTCCAAGTTCATATGGCTATTGAACCTCCACTATCAATCTACTCACTAGTTATGCCTTAGTCCATCAAGGGCACAACACATCTAGACTCTTGTTGAGTTGTTCACAATTCCACTTGTGAACAACTCTCAACTACCCATTGCTACTCCTTAACTACTCAGGGACTTCATCCCACTATGGTCTTCCCGTGTTTCTTCCAATGAAGACCAACATAGGGCATGAAGGTCTGCCACCTATCACTGCAAGATGCCCATATCCCATAATGAACACGAGTTAGGAGGACTACCCATCATCTACTGTAGAATTCCTTCTCTACACACAAGTCTAGGGTTGCTCAGCTGCTCCTATGGTTGATCAAACCTTGAGCTCAACTTCTACCACTCTAGTATCCACCTAATTCCATGAAGATGGTGCACATCGGACTCCAACTTGGACACTATCACGTTGTCCTCCAACAAACCATAAATTCCCAATCCACATTCACACTTGGTCTACTCTCACACTGCCCTCCAACAAACCACGAGTGACCAATCCTTGTTATAGCATATTCTCCTAGTTAGGGCATCCAATCATCTAGGAAACCCCTCCTCTTGGCTACTAACAGAATCCTCAATTTGTCCTCTCCTAGGAAACTCATCCTCTAGCATCTATCCATCACCAAGAGACCATCTGCAACCATTCTCGTTTTTGTGCTCTTGCCTCAATTTGTGTGCTTCTAGAAGACTGGTTATGGAACCCTAGTAATCCTAACCCATTGCTCCAACACTATGTGTTCTTCTCCTAAAGTCTGCTCCTTTTCATCGTCCAATTATAGGTAAGAAACAATGTTTGAGGTTTCTCGTCAACTTACCATACAACACTTTTGCACCAACCAACAATAAGAACCTTGCCCTTATATATGGAGATACACCCTATTCTACAGCACAATCATTTCCAGGAGTTGCAGACTAAGGGACAAACCTATCTTAGGCCTCGCTGCCCTCAAAACAGTCCCTTACATGTGTTGTTGTACCTGCCCTTCTCTGCGGCCCCATAGATGGAGGTGACCCACACATAAGCAAGCAAAAAACATACTCGTACATACCTCTGATTTGTTGCATCCTAATCTGGCTAAGGAGACATATCCACGTTGTCCATAAATACGTCTTTAAGCAACTTCCTAGATGCCTCAGAGCTGCAAATTTCTTCCACGGAGAATCCACACTCTAGAAAAGAGGTATCTCACCACCAAAATGCATAGAAACCTTCTCCAAGATTTGGTTTCCTTGTCTCATTTTTCTAGCCTCATATTCACACTCCAAATCGCAAAGGTATCTTGATGTTTAATGCACTTAAGATGTCATAATGAGGCCTCACAAGAATCTCTATTTATATGTTTCATATGGGGATCAAACCAACCTTCAAGGGGCACCTCTAACACAAGGATGACTTTCCTTCATGTCCCTCCTTTCCCACCATAACACATAAAAATTAATATCTTACCTTGTAGACCTCATAATTCGATGATTTTCATTGTGTTGGATTCATCTCAACATCCTCTATCATCTCCCTTCATCGCATGTCAAAGTCTCATCACAGTTTTGTCCCAAAAATCGATGGGTGCAAAACCCCAAGCTTGGGTTTCAAGGCCACTTGTGGAGCTCCCTCCTCCAAACCCTCAATCCTCAAGGCTTGGAGTACCTCCCAAGCTACAAAAATCAACATGATCAAGCACAATTCATGGAGAAGAATCATGGAAGTTTTCATAAGTGTCTCCTGGAAAATCTAGGAGATATTTGTGAGAGGATATGAAGAGATGCTAATTTCTAGATGTCAAGACATGGTTGTAACCATATGAGAGATTTGTGGATCTAGGAGATATTTGTGGATCTACATTTATGAATTAGTTATTTGAGTTTTTATATAAATAGGAGTGTATTCTCCTCTCAAAAGGCGTCACGAAAAACTTTGGGAGCTATGCTCATGCTTCAATGTAGATTTGGATGTTAATGATTGGCACTATTATTATGATTTATGTAATGAATACCAAAGTAGTTCACTTTAATATGGTTGGTGTTTTATCAATATTTTTCTCAACTTTCCACCTCTCATGCACTTTAGAATGACTACCTAATGAGTATGAGATGCATTTTAATGTTTCATTTTTCTAAGATAGATTAGTCTCTTTTATGATTCATTTTAAGTCTTTTAATTATATGCATTGTTTACATTCTTTTATTCCCATTCCATTTGTGTTCTTTTGTAGGTCAAACATTATTGCTTTCTTGTGATAGACTCATTGCTTTTTAATTTGTTTCTTTTTAGATTCGTAGAAAGTCATGAATGAATCTAGTTTGACAATGCACACACTAGTATTTTCAATTGATTTCACACTGCTTTCATAATAGGATACCTTTAAATTTCATATATTAATAAGTCAATGCTTCCATAGTATAGGATTTGATGTTTTCTAAGTTAAATTTATTTTCAAGTCTTACTTTCTAGTCATTAGAATATATTTACTTTCCTGTTGATAAAGATAGACATATTTTCATGTCATTAGAATATATTTATTTTCATGTAATAGAGTAAGTTTAAATTCATGTCAATTGTCATTTCAATTTCATAGAGTAAAATATTTCTTTCCAAGTTCTGAATTTGAGACCTTTGAAAAATAAAGTGTGTTCATACTCATCTTAGACATTTTTCATGAATAGGTTTTATTTCAATCTTGCAATTCCTTTCAATGGAATAGAATTTCTTTTTTGAAATTGAAAGTTGATCCCTAGCATATATTGTGCAAGTGTACTCTGTAAGTTCATGGACCCCAGGCTTGACATGGCCATCGTCAGTGGAGATGCCTCACCTGGGCTCTTAGTGTCAGCCTTTATTGTTATCTTCTTTTTAACTTTATTAGTATTATTATTATTTAATTTGGTGTTATATTTTCTAGTTTATGTGAGTCCTCATATGATTGTGTGACTAACCTTTAGCTTGAGTAACCACAATCCACGGGCATCTAAGCTGTCAAAATTACAGGGGGATCACATCTGTCCTAAACGAAACTAACCCTTAGCATGGCTATATTTTTGTCCACGAAGTTTCGAACCAACGACCTTTACACCATGGAGCGCCTTAATAGGACACCCTCATTATCATCTACTATATGCCCCATGGACATATTTATTATATTATTATTATATTTAATATTCTATTTTTTTAATTTTTTTTATATTTATCATAACAGTTTTATGATTTTTTAAAATTGATTATATTTTAGAGTGTTGGTATTATTTATCATGTATTTAGTGATATACAATTAATATAATATTAAAAGAAGTCATAGCTTATGAGGTTTTGAATTTACATGGTTAAGGTACTCCGTGCGAAAAGGTCATTGGTCCAAATCCATGTGGGTGTTTACCCATTTTTTTTAATTTATAAAAAGTTACATAATTTTTTATTTTCAATTTTAATAATGTTTATATTATGATATTATTATTATTTGTTTTTATTTTATTAAATATTTATTATAATTTTTTATTATTATGTAATTATTAAATTAATTATATATTATTATTAATTTTTTATATTTATTATTAGGGTGGCAGGAGGGGGACGGGTGTTGTATATCCTTGATGGAAAATTGGTTTCAAGGTGTGCATGGGGGTTGGGAAATATGACCAACAATCACACTGAAATGCACAACCTGCTGCAAGGTATGCTTCTAGTTAAAGGTACTCAAGTGACTAAGATTGTATCCTTAGAGACTCACTTATTATTATTCAACACCTTCATAATGGAACTTGGCCAAAAGACAATCACTTGGAAAATCTACTAAAAAGAGTCGTAGTGTTGTTGGATGGACTCCCTTATAAATATTTCTTTCACATCCTAAGAAATCAAGACATTCAAGCCGATAAGAGTGCTAACTAGGCATGCCAACTCCAAGTTGGGAAGCTTGAAATTAATGGTAAAACGATATGGTGCAACCTACCATAAAGCTACAATAATGAAAATGTAATAAAAAATCATATAAACAATCGTCTATTTCATAGTTCACCCCAAAGGTGAAAGCAAACTAGGAAAAAAAATTCCACAAATGGATGATAGCCTGACTTACGTCATGGCATCCCATCATTATTTCACACATACAGCTAATGTACAAAAAATTTCCTTAACATGTCAGATCCTCATCCAAATACCACAATGTGAGCATAACATAGATCACCCACTCGGATGCAGAATTCCATTCCATAGTAAGGAACTATGAATTTCTCTGCGACCATAACTACTCTTCTGTGTGGATTAACATGGATAAGGTTTAAGATAATGAATTTGAACTACTATAGACAATGAGGTTCATACATTCTCAGTTTCCTCATAGAGAGAATTGGATGAAGACTTTGGCATGTATCATGGATACATGGCACCGCCAAAATAAGGGAGCGTTGTCTATGCTTACGAGCATCACATCTAATTCTATGTCGCACTCAGAACTGGGGATTGTAAATGGATTTTATAATGGTATAATTGTGGTCATGTTGGTCTATCGATCTGCTCCTCTAGTCTAGCGAGTGAAGTTGTTTCGTAATTAGGCACAAGCTCAATGTTCAACACTCGATGCACCATGCAATTTTGATAAGGTGGCAGAGGGTTGAACATTAGCTTCCTCGGTGTGGATTTACTATTTATCCAAAACCCTGCAGTGAACCCCGCAGATAAACTAGGAAAGGAATTTTCATCTCACGAATTTTTATATTATATTTTTCACATTGATTCTCATTAAATACCCCCCTCGATTTTACGAGTTGGTAATTCCTTGCACCCCCTGTCTTTGGTTTGGAAAATTAGTAATCTTCTCAGTTTGGTGGCATTTTACCCCCCTTTGTGTGTGCCTATACTTTTTCTAGTAGGGCAGAGAGCCCTTATTGGCTCTGGGGAAATACTACATTGGACATTAGGAAATAGGTTGGAGATATAATATGGAGGGACCCCACAGGAATGATGAGTAGTAGAAATTGTGTTGGGAGTAGAAGATCTAATTATATGGATGTTGTCTCTCAATTGAAGCAGAAAAAAATATTAACTACAAGTGAATTTTCTTCTTCTCAACTTGAAATTAAAGGATTACAGTTTGTCACAACACAATTCTTGGAGGAAAACCAATCACTCAAAGAAAAATTATCCAAACAAGATGATGAATTAGAGGTATTACATAGCCATCTTGTGGAGCTTCAGAACCAATTTAATTTATTCAAGACCAAACTTAGCGATAGAGACAATGCAAACTGGACAAAAGAAGAGTAGGGCCAAGAACTTGACAAGCCAACCATTGGATAGGACAACAATTGTTATTTGAGTATGTTGCCATGTAAATTTTTCTTTTTGCTAGGTAATTTTTGTTGTATATATAACTTCAAGAATAGTTCGGAATTCGACATAACTTGTAATTTTATAAACACACCATTGATACTCTTTATCCCCATGAACTTACATGGTGATTCTCTTATTATAAACTTTCCCTTGTATATGTTGTGACCGGGAATAGATTTTATACAAATTCTACTCACTCTTGTTATATATATATATATATATATATATATATATATATATATATATTTTGTCAAGGTTCACCTATTCATTATATCAAGAAAGTATTACATCTTATATTAGCCTCTCGTTGGTATTCTTGATGGGAAACCAAACCAGTAACACACTTTCAGAGTCTTAATATTAATAAGTTTTCTCATAATTAGAGCATCCATCGTGATAAAAATTATGACAAAGTTATCCATAGAGTGGCAGGCGCAAGGGATTTTGTTGATCTGGAATTTGGAGGAAACACACTTTCAGAGTCTTAATATTAATAAGTTTTCTCATAATTAGAGCATCCATCGTGATAAAAATTATGACAAAGTTATCCATAGAGTGGCAGGCGCAAGGGATTTTGTTGATCTGGAATTTGGAGGAAACAACTCCTTCTATAAAAATTGATCATCCTCTAACACTTTGCAAGTTAACAAAATGGGTCTTTTTAAAGGTAAAATAAGTTTTACAACCTCTCCAAGATGGTGAGTTAATTTTTCACATGAACTTAAAATAGAAAGAAATTCACATACAAATCAAGATGATAAACATGAAGAGAAGAAACCAACATTTGATAATAGAGTTCACCCCTTCTGGGATACATTTTTGAGCCTTGCTCCAATGACTAGGCCTGCTATATTGATTTTAGTAGAAAATGAGTACATCACAAATTGTTGACACAAGAGTGGCGTGTTTCTCCTACAAATAATTCTCGATCAAAAATATGACTCCCTACAATAATTCATGATTGTGAACATAAAAAGGACACTCTCACAACAGGTCCTTGTACTCCAACCGAAATCAAAGCACAAAAACATAAAACAACTCCACAATGAAGTGTTGAAAAGAGCTTCTCTCATGAGAACATATTGAGAAGAGACTGAAAAGAGCTACTTTTTGAAGTAACAATTGTTGCAAATGAAACTAGAAGGTTGGAAAATCTATGACTAGGCTCTCTCCATGCTCAAAAATGCTTTCATATGGCTTCAAAATTCTCTCTACCTCTAGCACTAAAAGACTTGATTCTACAAAACATCCATCATAAAGTGCTCAAATTAGAAAAATGAGGCTTCTATTGAGCCCGAGACACTAAAAAACCCTTAACTAGGCTCTTCTTGAGCTCAAAAAGTTAAAAATTGAGCAAGTTATGCTTCTCCAAGTGAGGCTTTGCTATATGTCCTACAATTTAGAAAAACATGCTAACTGTGCGATTTTTCTCTTTACACAGTCATTCGAGTGACAATTTCGCCCGGGACCAATGATATTCCCATGGAAAAAGGTGCATTTTCCTGCATGTTTAAATTCGCCAATAACCCCTTAAGCGCAAAAATTGGGTCACGTGGAGCCATGTGGCTAGGGGTTGGGATTAATCGCCTGCCCACGTCGTCTTAGGACTTGATCTGTCGGGTTAAGGTCATATGTTTGATGCTATGGCCGGGGGTCGAGGCCAATTGTGCACCCCGCCGGCTTCAGTTCCCAACTATCTGTTGGTGGTCACATAACGGTCATAGGACTAGGGGCCAGTCTGAGCTAAGTGTCACCTGGTCCGCCCCCTCCACTGCTAGTTGTGGAAATATAGGTTAACCAGATCTGGGGGCCAGGCTTAACCACCCAAGCCCTCCCCTCTAACTCGACATGTGGTTGTATGGCTTCCATGAGACCGAGGTTGGGGCCTAGTCCCTTCCCCCTCGCCTTTCTCTCTTCCGCAGGGTCTTATGGTGAGTAATGTAACCTGGGGGTCGGAGATAGCCACATGACCCCTCTCCCAAAACACTGAACCTTGTCACAACAAATATGATCAAAGGTCTATATAGGTTAAGAACCAGTGGC
The DNA here is from genome assembly GCA_034641835.2 of Pinus albicaulis. NCBI lineage: Eukaryota > Viridiplantae > Streptophyta > Pinopsida > Pinales > Pinaceae > Pinus > Pinus albicaulis. The sequence goes on along the minus strand of CM076577.1, from coordinate 1,120,292,894 downwards.
TTGGCAGTAGAGAATTTTGTTGTTGTGCGGGAGGTCTAGAGATTGAACCCCACCAAGGCCCTCAGGTCCACTATAAAAAAATTTGGCCAATCATAGAGGGCCACGTGGCATCCTCCAGTTGGACCACGTGGCAGCCTCTGGCTCTTAGTGGGCCACCTAAAACCAAAACTACCAACCAAAATGTGTCCAATGCAACCTATACAGTGATGGCACATGTCAAAATATGATTGGTCCACCACCAACCGTACCCTGAACAGTCAACTGATGACGTCAATTGTATGGACTGCCAGTAACCAGGCTAATTAACCCTGTTGTTGACTTTTTAGTTGGTAAAAAACTCCAGAACGCCATAACTCCTTCATACGACGCCGCATTAAGGTGATTCAAGCATTGTTGGAATCAAGACGACGAACACTACAATTTTACAATGATTTTGGTAGATTCCGAGCACTTTCATTTTGAGTCTATTTTTGATCTCCGGATCATACCTCCCCACTAGGAACTTTTGGACTTCCAAAATTCTATCTATGTTAGGTACCTATAATACTATTGAAGCCCCTTATTCTTATTTTTAGTGTAGCCCCATTATTGCTATTGTTGTGCCCATGTAGTCCCCATATTGTTATTATTGTGACCCCTTAGACTCCTATATATAGAAGGTGTTGTATTTTTCAACAAGAAACAGTGAAATTGGCATTTGGAAACAACATCCTCGATCCTAGTGAAAATTAAGCACCTACACTAGGTGCGGCCCACACAGGTTATTTTTAGGTGGATGTCTATTTATAGATGCATGAGCAAATTCTATTTATAGATGAGGTCTATTTATAGATGTATGTGCAAGTTCTATTTATAGATGCATGTCGACTATTATTATCCCTTAATATTAGTTGGACAAAAAACAGTAATCCATTCTCAATGGGCACTTGGAAATAGTTAACTGAAGTGGAAAATCAGTTAGCTATAGGAATTTCAAGTTAAGAGGTTGGTTGGTGGGACATGCAAGTGGACTTAGTTGTAACTGAGTGATTCGAAGTTGTGATAGAGTTGGAAGTGCAGTTATGAAAGTTGTAAAGTAGTTTAACTCAGTTAAGTGAGTTAAACTCAATTGTGTTAGTTGTAATTGAAGATACACTAGTGAGAGATCAAGTGAATTAATTATTAATTAATTCACAATCAGTGGCCTCACATGAAACTAAATATTTACTACTATTAACTACATGCATGTCAGATCCAATGGAGACCCAGTTGAGATGTAGGTGGCAGGGACAGATTGACTATCAGTTGTGACATTATCAGTTGCGCACATGCAACCACACACACATTGGATGTGCCTATGAGGATTTCGCAGTCAATGCAAGCAAGAATCATTCATTCATGGGTTCTTTACCATCAGGGGTTGCGTAGTGGAGGCAGGTTGTTTGGAGACAGTAAATTGAGCAAGTGATTTGCCAATTTGTGTATGGTAGTGTGAGACAGTTAGCTAATGTACTGAGAGCTCTTGGATTGGAGCTTTGTATGTAATTGTTTCATGATCCATGATATAATACATAATAGAATATAGTGGGGTTTTTAGCTTTATGCTTTCCCAGTAAAAACATATTTGTTACGTGCGATTGATCTTTCTTCATGATATTGAAATTGGCGATCATGTTTTAAATTCCGCAAGATTTTTGTAGAAGCGATTTTGTATTTAACAGTGGCATATAATTTTTAGATCAGGAGAATCCAGGCAATACATAATTTTTATTAAATTTCTACATGGTATCAGAGCACAAGAGATTGCAATTTTGAAGCAGGAGCTAAGTTTGTTGGTGGAAAGAATTTGAATTTGCAAAAAGACTTTATTGGTGCTACAGTTGAGTTAACATCGAAATGGCTTTCAATGGCTTCAGGTTAGAGTATGCACTCAAGGGCAGCTCGAACTACATTTCTTGGAAGGACATGATGGAGGTGGTGCTCGGAGATAATGGCTTGAAGGAACTCATTGACAATGATGTTCCTAAGCCTACTTCGACAAATGTTGCATTACTTGATGCATGGAAAAAGAAAGTGGCAAAGGTGAGGAGGATTCTATTGGAAGGAGTACGAGACCACATAGTCTAAAGCCTTCATGGGAAAGCCACACCATATGCTATGTGGAAGGCTTTGACAGATCTATTCCAAAGCAGCAGCGACCATAGTAAATTGGCGCTCAAAGGTAAACTTAGGAAGATCAAGATGGAAAAGAATGACATTATTCCGGTATACTTAAGAAAGTTTGTCCAATGTTGGGATGAGCTTGGGAGTGTAGGAATAAGTGTTGTTGGTGATGATTTGGTGAGTTTGGCTCTCTTGGGACTTCCTAAGAGTTGGCACAATTATGAAGACTATGTCAACGGACGGGAAAAATTGTCGGATTGGGAACAACTATGGTCAGATCTGGTGCAGGAGGAGTTCAGACGAAACACTAGAGATGGCTCTTCATCAAAGCATGATGATAAGAGGATTGTGCTTTGGCTGCCAAGGCGAAGAAGGGGAAGGGGAAGATATTCCATTCTAAATCTGAGGCCGGTGAAGATGGCAAGGAGCACAACATGTTCAAAGTAAAGTGTTTTCACTATCACAAGTATGGACATATTGCCACAAATTGTCCACAAAAGAAGAAGAACAAGATGGCTGCTAGAGCTGCAATTGGTGAGGCTCTTGCCTCTCAATTTGAGCTTGAATCCTCAGTGATCGCATGCATGGTGTCAAGTGCATTAGGATCGGGGTGGTACTTGGATAGTGGTGCTTCCTTTCACATGATGGGAGATAAAAAACTTTTCAGTGACATGGAGGAGAAAGATCTCCATATGCATATTGAGTTGGGCGACGATGGACAATACAGTGCAATTGGAATTGGTACCATTACCTTTCCAAGGGTATCAGAAAACTCTTTCATTTAAAATATGTAATGCATGTACCAGGTTTGAAGAAAAATTTAGTCTCAGTCGCAATGTTATTAGCAAAGCTAATTGGGAATATTACATAAAGGAAAAATTTTCCTGCGACACAAAGCAACAGGGCAAGCCAAGAAGGTTGGGATTCGAGTTAAGAATCTCTATAGACTTGATGTAGATGGGATTTCTACAGAGCTTCCTATTGTTGGGAGTGTGAGAAAGCCATGCAATTGACCCTTGAGAGGGAGCTGGATTTGCATGCATGTAAGAGTGAACCTCAAGATGTGGAGCAGCCACAAGATGAGGATCATGGAGTGGGAGCAACCACTCATGCAGAGAAATTTTGTGCCAGATGGGCAAAGGAAGTGCATGCAGCTATACCACCAAGTGAGAGGTGGGGCGACATGCAGGAATAATCCTAAGAAATTTTTGGGTAGGATTATTGAGATGGTGTGGATCTCATGAATCGAACCTAGCTACGAGGAGCCCACAGAGCAGCAGTAGCAGGATCAGTTGGATTGATGCAGTCAGATGTCGTGAGGACATGAAATCAAAGTGACAGTGTTGGATGTTGGAGCGCAGATAAGAGTTGACAATGAGTGCAGAGTGCATGGATGCATAGGTCAATAGCGTAGTGGATCCAGAAGACATTTGCAGTTGGTACCATTAGAAGTCATAAGACTTTGATGATAGATGCATTATACTAATTCAGTTGTTTGGAGGCTATTCAGTTTCGGAAGTGTTGCATGAAAAGGTTGCAAGTGTGAGAAACACTAGAGAAGTGTTGCATGGTGCATGCATGGAGTTGCGTGTTGCATGCAAATACATTCATTTCTTGTTGAGAGGGAGTGTTGAAGTTTGCAACAAGAAACAATGAAATTGGCATCCAGAAACAACATCCTTGATCCTAGTGAAAATTAAGCACCTACACTAGGTGGGGCCCACACAGGCTATTTTTAGGTGGATGTTTATTTATAGATGCATGAGCAAATTCTATTTATAGATGAGGTCTATTTATAGATGTATGTGCAAGTTCTATTTATAGATTGCATGTCTATTTATAGATGCATGTCGACTATTATTATCCCTTAATATTAGTTGGACAATAAACAATAATATATTCTCAAATGAGCACTTGGAAATAGTTAACTTAAATGGAAAATCAGTTAACTAGAGGAATTTTGAGTTAAGAGGTTGGTTGGTGGAACATGCAAGTGGACTTAGTTGTAACTGAGTGATTCGAAGTTGTGACAGAGTTGGAAGTGCAGTTATGAAAATTGTAAAGTAGTTTAACTCAGTTAAGTGAGTTAAACTCAATTGTGCTAGTCGTAACTCAAGATGCACTAGTGAGAGATCAAGTGAATTAATTATTAATTAATTCACAATCAGTAGCCTCACATGTAACTGAATATTTACTACTGTTAACTACCTGCATGTCAGATCCAGTGGAGACGCAGTTAAGATGTAGGTGAAAGGGATAGATTGACTATCAGTTGCCCACATGCAACCACACACACATTGGATGTGCCGATGAGGATTGCGTAGTCAAGGCAGGCAAGAATCATTCATTCAGGGGTTCTTTACCATCAAGGATTACATAGTGGAAGCAGGTTGTCTGGATATAGTAAATTGAGCAAGTGATTTGCCAATTTTTGTATGACAGTATGAGACAGTTAGCTAATGTCTCGAGAGCTCTTGGATTGGAGCTTTGTATGTAATTGTTTCATGATCCATGATATAATACATAATAGAAGATAGTGGGGTTTTTAGCTTTATGCTTTCCCAGTAAAAACATTTGTGTTATGTGTGATTGATATTTCTTCATGATATTGCAATTGGTGATCGTGTTTTAAATTCCGCAAGATTTTTGTAGAAACGATTATGTATTTAACAGTGGCATATAATTGTTAGATCAAGAGAATCTGTGCAATACATAATTTGTATTAAATTTCTACAGAAGGTAGGTTTTGTCATTTGTATCATCCAAGAATTGTTCATTTATGTAATGTAAAGGAGGCTTCCCCCTCAAAGAAGTTGATTTCTAAGTGTTTATCTATCTTTTATTCTATTTTGTGAGTTGATTTCATAACATTTGGTATCAAAGCTTTAGATTCTAGTGTTTCGTTGTTGCAAACAGGTCATCTTTTAATTTTTTCTATAACTTTTTTTCTACGAAGGTTCAAAAGCTAAAAAATTTACCACGAGAATCTGATATCCTGAGGAACTTCGTGTAAAAATTTAAGATCTTAGTTCGCTATATTTTCGGAAATATGATCTGAGGAAGTTAGGGTTTTTGCAAGCTCCAAAATTTCATCTGAAATAGGCAACTGAGGTAAAATCGTCATAAGTTTCGTTTCAAACACCGGATTTGAATTCTATAAAATGTGGCCGAAACTGCACTGACTCTAGTTTATGTTGTAGCAATTTCAAGGTCAAAGGTTAAGACAGTGACACGTTTCACATCATACAAGTTTTCTCTACTGAACTAATCCATAATTAGGTCATTGTGGGAGATTGGGCATAAATGTTTCTTGAAGAATCCAAATTAGGTCTAACCTATGGAATTGGAAAGAAGACTCAGAGAGCCACCATAGGACCAAAGTTCAGATCTTGGAGATCCAAAATTACAGAGTTACAATCGTTTCAAGATCGAGCTACTAAAAGCAAAAAAAGTGTATTTAAAAAAAAATTGCATAGCTTTTGTTTGAAAAACCAGTTTGAAGTTATTCCAAGGGCATATTGAAGCATATATCTCGGTATTAAGTTCTAAAATTCCTCAAAAAAATAATTATACACCCATTAAGCCCTCAGAAGACTCTACCATGATGCATGAAGAGGAAGAATTGCAGCATGATATATCAAAATTAAGGGACCAAGTGCAACAAATTTTGATCTCACAAAGAGCAACCAAAGATGACATAGATGGTTTAAAAGCAGACATGGAAGCTAATATGGATGGTTTGAAGGATGACATGAAAGCTAACATGGATGGTATAGAAGAAAAAATGAAAGGAAACGTGGAAGATTTTAAGAATGGTTTAAAAGCATATTTGACAAAGTTGCTACAAGAAATTCTTCCTAATGGCGAAAGGGTATTAGATGAAACTCACGATGATAACCAAAAAAACGTTAATCATGATTCCATGGCCTCTAGCGTTGGATTGAAGACCCACCATATTCCAAATATCGATATGAGAAAGTTTGATGGCAAGGATCTGATAACATGGATACTACAAATGGAGCAATACTTTGATCTCCATAATGTGAAACACACACAAAAGGTACGCATTGCAACTTTATATTTAGAAAAAAATATTTTTTTATGGTATCGGTGACTTTGTTCTCGTAAACCACTTGTCACTTGTAAATTTTTATGGAGGAAATGATAGCACGTTATGAGGAAACAAAGAACAACACCTTCTTTAGCTAATTGATAAATCTCAAACAAAAGGGTTCAATGATGGAGCACATTGAGGACTTCCAAAAATCTGAATATAAGGGTAAATGATATTGCAGAGGAAAATAGGGTTGATTTCTTCATAGGGACTTTAAAGGATAACATCCAACATGAGGTTCTCCTTTGGGAACCTGATACAATGGATAAGGCATTCAGGTTGGAAAGAAAAATTGAAAGAAAAATTATGGCAACAAGGAAACCTACCACTCACAACTATAAATATGGAAGTTTTGCTACTCCTAGCCTTCCATAGCCTATAAGGTTAACACCACAACAGTTGGACGAAAAAAAATCAAAAGGCCTTTGTTACAGTTGTGATAGAAAATACACTAAAGCTCATAAGTGTGCTGAGAAGAAATTAGTTTACATAGATTGTGAAGAGGAGGAATAAAAGGAACAAGAAACTTCAAAAGAGGAGGATATACACCAGAAACCAAACTTAGAGAAAGAAGAAATGAATCTGACCATATCTTGTAATGCATTGGCGGGAATTACCACTCCTCAAACTCTCAAGATAGAAGGACATATCAAGAAGAAAAAGGTAATAGTGATGATTGATTCAAGTAGTACCCATAATTTTATTCATTGTAAGATAGCGAGGAAATTGAATCGATTCCTATATCCAACACCAAAGTGTCAAGTGATGGTTGCAAATGGAGGAATTATAAATTTCTCTGGAAAGTGTCATAATATCAAGATGACCATGGGGGAATATGTATTGAATAGCCCAATTCTTTCCATTCCAATGGGTGGTGCTCATGTTGTATTAGGAGTTCAATGGTTACAATATTTGGGTACGATAGATTTTAATTTTCAAGAACTTTTCTTGAATTTTTTTTGGGAAGGAAACGAAGTTGAATTAAGGGGTATCGCAGGGAAACCAGGAAAGATAATCAACTCTAATGGCATGAAAAAACTTCTAAAGAAAGAACGAGGTGTATTTGCACAATTATGCTCACTAGAGTTTCAAACATTGAAATAATCTTAAAGAGAAAATTCTAAGGTTCAAGCAGTGAAAGATCACATCAAGCATCAAAAACAAATTCTCGAACTATTAAAGGATAACCTCACATTGGTGCAGAATTGAATGAAACAATAGGTATATCAACATCACCGTAAAAGAAGTTTTGATGTAGGAGACTGGGTATTTTTACAGCTACAACCATACAAACAAATGTCCCTCAAGCAAGCTAAGAAAGATAGTAAATTATCGCCAAAGTACTATGGTCCTTACAAGGTGTTGCAAAATATTGGTACTATGGAATACAAATTGGAGCTTCATGCATCTTCCTGAGTGCACCCAGTTTTCCATGTTTCATGCTTAAAGAAGGTTATAGGTGACAAAATCCCAGTTCAAACAATATTGCTAGAACTTTACGAGGAAGGAAAAATCATATTGGAACCTGAAGAAGTCATGGAAACAAGAACTTGATAGCTACAAAATCGACAAATTTCAGAGTAGCTCCTCAAGTGGAAGAACTTACCCGTTGAATATTCCACATGGGAGTATGAGAATTTTATACAGAAGCATCCAAAACTACTCAAGCGTTGAGGACAACACTTGTTGAAGAATAGGGGCATGTTAGGTCCCTATAATACTAGTGTAACCCCTTATTTTTATTGTTAGTGTAGCTCCATTATTGTTATTGTTGTGCCCATGTAGTCTCCATATTGTTAGTATTGTTCCCCATAGGCGTAGCCCCATAGGTGTATCCCCATTATTGTTATTTTTGTGCCCATGTGGTCCCCATACTGTTATATTGTGACCCCTTAGACTCTTATATATAGAAGGTATGTTTTTTCATTTGTATCATCCAAGAATTGTTCATTTATGTAATGTAAAGGAGGTTTCCCCCTCGAAGAGGTTGTTTTCTAATTCTTCGATCTATATTTTCTTCTATTTTGTGAGTTGGTTTCATAACAATCTTCAATCAACAAATAAGTGAGAAGAAAGCTCATTAATTTTCTCGATCTCAATCCTTCTTGTTTTGTTTGAATTAGCTCCTTTATGCCCCAATCAAGGTACTCCACCTTGCCTCTACATGAAGTCCTTATCTTCCTGACAAGAATTGTGGCTTGTCGAAATTCTTCTAAACATGCAGGAACAAAAATTTCCATGGATGGAATCTGAACATTTTCTCCAAAACCATCTTTCTTTGGCTCAAAAAAAGTTCATCTTGAAGTCTCTCTTTGTTGAAGACAAACTTGATTCCACCTAGAAATCAGAAGAAACTCAATGCTTTCCATGCATTTCTTTACACTTTGCTTTATTGTCCTCAAGTTTCACTTGTAATCTTTAATGTACTGGCTACATTTGTTCAATGACATGCTTGACCTTTTCCACATTACTATGGTCATATGTTGCACAATATTTACCAAAGATCAAATTCATAAACAAGCTTCACATCAAAATACTTGTATAAGTGTTTGTCACATTTGTAGATATACTAGATGATATGCAAATGCTCATCCTAAAAGTCCCCAAGAAAATGGACTCGTCATCCAGGAAAGATAACATAACATGCCAAAGAAAACACATTTGTTGCAGAGAAGTGATTGTACATGATTCTACTTACAAAGTACCCAAACGGGAATATACAACAAGTATTTACAATTTTACAAAGAAAATAAATTGTACAAAATACTCGACCCATTATTTTCCTAACTAGGCTTATGGGTTCTCTTTCTACACCTTCTCGTCTTTGAAGGTTGCTTTGGAGACTACATAAGTTTTCATTTTTCCACATGTCTCTTTCCTTGCAAGGGATCGCATGACCCCTTTGTCCTTCTTAGGATGAATTTCTGGATGAAGTTTCCAACACTTTTCAATCTAGTGCCCATTCATGCTACAATGGGTACAAAAAATTCTTGTGCTTGCCCATCAACAAGAAAGTATGCATACTTGAGAGAGGTTCCTCATGCCTTGTACCAAGGATTTGATCCATTTTATTGACTGTCTCGTTACGTTTTTCACACCCAGCCACACAATGGTCAAATGCATCACAAAATGTACAAGGAAACATTTCCCATAAATAATCAAAATCACCAACATTTTAAATTCCCATGATACTCATACCTGTCCTTTGGGTTGTGAATTTAACGAGAATAATTGGACCTAACATGTCCCTTGGAACATTCATCTCTCTTCAGAGACAATTTTCCATTATCACTACCATCATGGTGTGACATATCATCACTTAATGATTTCTTTGCATCAATAATCTTGGATCATCTCCCAATTTCTTCATGACCATATCCCAATCCTTCATATCGTGGTTGTTCCTTCACCTCAATTGGAATATTGATACTTTCACCATTGCCTCTAAGGCCTCTTCCATCATAACCCATTTGTGTTAAAAGCTTCATACCAATACCCTTGGTATGATTTTCAAAAGATGCAAAAGATGTATTATAAACATTAGCTGAAGGAGTATAACTAGAAACACTAATTACCTCCTTTGGTCTATTACCCATCTTTTATGTTTTAAATATTGATGAAGAAGTGGATGATGATTCTATCCAACCACTTTTACCAACGGGCACATAGGGAGAATCTTTTAGATGCTGACAAAACTCACAAACATCATTCTCAACATAAGGTCCATATCTTGTATATTGACCATGCCCACAAATTGGCTTCATCTTGGAGGGATTCTTTGTTGCTTCTAGGACGGAACTCTCACTAGTTTGTTCCTCCACAATATGCTGCAATTGCATGCACGTCTAGCTTTTCTCCTCCTCTGCAACCTCAAGCAATCTCCTTAGCTCAACAGTCTCCATTCGAAGAGATAGATTAATCTCCTTTGACTATTGGAGTCTTTCACGCTTCAGTTTATTGCCCATACTTGCAATCTGGTCAGAACCCGCTCTGATACCATTTGATCTAGAATTTGGAGGAAACAACTCCTTTGATAAAAATCTCTTGTCCTTTGACACTTTGCAAGTTAACAAAATGGGTCTTTAAAGGTAAAATAAGTTTCACAACCTCTTCAAGATGGTGAGTTAAGTTTTCACATGAACTTAAAAGAGAAATGAATTCACATGCAACTCAAGATGATAAACATGAAGAGAAGAAACCAATATTTGATAATGGATTTCACCCCTCATCGGCTACATCTTCAAGCCTTGCTCCAATGACTAAGCCTATTGTTGTTGTGGATTAGTCGCACGGGTGTATGAAATCGCACCAGCTTAGATAGTGTGGTCTACCCTCTAAACTATTGGTAATAGGCAAAAATTGGGGGAGCTCAAAAGCATAAAACTTAATGGAAATAGTATGTTGAAGTATGCTCTGGTTAAACTAAAACTAAAAACACAAATATACAGAAGCTATATAGAGAGTTCCAAACAATAATAATGCAAATGATGGCTCAATGGCCTCTTCTTATTAATCGTTCGAAATGGAAAATAAATTTTACCCACTTGCCAAAGGGCCCGTAGGAAATAGCTCTAGGTCCCGATGCAAGGATGTTGCCTTCCAAGCTCTGCCTCTGATGCAGTCTCACTCTCTCTCTGTTGTGGTGGACTAAGATGTTGGGTGGCCAACTATCGAGTCCTCTTTAGCTCCAGCTCCGGGTCACACACAATACTAGTGTTGCTTGGGCAACTTTGGCCAGCATAACACTGTGATCACCATTTCTTCATCTCCTGGTGGGTTTATATAGGTGAGCTTCAAATCCTCCTTCCCTCCCTTGGTACATGATGGATGGTGACCCAAGGGAGAGGTGTGATTCCATTGTGTGCTCAAATATTCTTTTGTGTGCTCACATAATGTCTAAGGAGGTGTTTATCGTTGTCCTTAGGCAGCTTTCACATAAGGAGTAATTGTCCTTTGCGTGGTGTGTTCACGGAAAGCGACTTTTTTCAATTTCCAGGAATGCGTGCTTGTCGGGCAAAAAGATGCGCAGAATGCGCTCTTCTCGAAGGATAAAGTGTCCATTTGAGAATTTATGACTAGTTCAAATTTTATTTTCCCAAAACTTTAGAGATTTTAAATACTTCTTGATTCCATAATGTATTCATGTCCTGTAAATCCTTGGGCTCGACATTAATTGATGTCGTCTTCTACTATACGATTTTCCAGTGTTAACAGTTGCCCCCTAATGTGTGAGGTCTAGGAAGAACTGTATAGCCGAAATACATTATAGTTTCTTTTATGCATCGTACGCAGAGAGAGAGAGAGAGAGAGAGAGAGAGAGAGAGAGAGAGAGAGAGAGAGAGAGAGAGAGGTCTGCGTGTATTTTGGAATTAACAACACCTTGCACTGTTTCTGAGATAACCATGACCTAAGGGACCCCCTGCAAGCAGACAAAATATACAACATATTTAAAAATTCAACGAGGCGGGCATGTCCCATGTTCATGATGCTATGGCTAGTTCAACACAATTGACAGATACATGTGTTGTTTGTGCCACTACTGTGGTAGTGATGCTGGTGGTTGTTGACGACGATTGTTGACGCCCTCAGGGACGTTTTTTCTTTGATGATAGGTGGAATGTGGTACCCATATGCGTAATCTTGGTATGGCATATCATTGCGCAATGTACGCATATGTATTGGCTGGGACCTTCCCGTGTAAGCATTGTTGTCAGAGACGCTTATGGAGGCACGGGTCTTCGACGGATTTGATCAAAGTGCAATGGTTGTAAGGTACGATACCATCATGACATGAAATCTTTTGCTGTGGTCGAATGTCAGGAGAATCGATGACATCTGTGGACAATTATGTCTCCCACAGTGCCACCCGAGGATACCCCTTTGCATGGGGAGGGGTTATCCAAGGTATTGCTTCCTTTTTGGAAAAGAGGTGTTGAGGTCGACAAAAAGGAAGCCTAAACCAAACCATGAGTTGCCGACCTGGGGGGGCGGGGACCGAGATATGATGGGCTTAACATAGGCATTTTGGTGAGAGGTGACTGAAAAACGGATGATGGGGATTCAGTGGCCCGAAGTCAAAGTATACTTGAGCAACTTGGCGACAGTCATAATTATTTCTGAAGGGAAAAGTTCCTGGAGTCGATAGGACTTCCAGGGCGGGTAGAACCGGCTATGAATGTCGAGATGGTGCGTGCATGACGTGAGTGAAATACTTCGACCAAGGGGAATGAGGGACTGCTGCCATGGGAGAAAAGGTGAAATATGAGGGCGAAGTGGCGAAGGGCATCATTTGCGGTCTTTGTACACTTACCAAAAGAATAAAATAATGGGGTTTGGTTTGTACAAAACACAGAGACGGGTACCCCAAAACATGAAAGAGGGTTGGTCACTACAGGTGTGAGGATGGTGTTTTGCTGGGGGGTAGGGGTCCCATTGGTTGGCCTCATGTGCGAGGTTGATGAAGTGGAAGATGTCGCAGATGGTATTATGCTAATGGAGGTATGGCGGGCCAAATGCGGTGCGCGAAGGTGCGCTTTCAATCTGCTTGTACAACCTGATCGTCTGAGAAGGGGGTTGAGTTTGAATGGTGTGCTTGACCTTATGCATGATATATGGATGGGCATGAGGTGCTTCCCGGACTAAAATGGTATGGCCATGGCGTCACTTGTGGGGTGATGTATGGTCTACTTTGGATGACGATCGCCATGGAGGGGAGGCTCTACCGACCAACACGGGCGTTTATCATATGCAAGGTGAGGTGATGATAAACGTGGTCGGGTATGAGGACCCTATGGTTTATTTCTAATGGAGAAATGATGTCAGGATATGCAAAGCTCTCTGGTACTCTATCATGCTGAGGGTAGAATGATACCTGCTCTGGAACTTTCAGTGAATGGTGCTGTGAACGGTTTGCAGGTTCTTCCTGCAAAAACAACTACCTCAAGTGAAAGCATCTTCTTTTCATCCAATATTATTGAAAAACATGAGCTTTAGAAAGGAAGATGGGAGGCTGCATACCTACCGGCGTTGAAAAAATATTTTTTCAGGAGTGCGAATGTGTGGCATCGCCTCTGTTTGTTATGGAGTTCTAATCACCGTGCTGCTTTCTTGGGAGTTGTTACTTGGGTCCTAGTTTTGATTTCAGTTGGGGTTGCCCCCAGACTGAGATCAAGGGGGGCGTTGCCGATTACTGCCCCCCCTCCAGGATCTCCTTTTTGTTTGTTCCTCGGCTTCTTTTTGCAGCATTTGGAGGCTTGTCATAATTCTCCTGGTTGTATGGTTGTTGATGAACCTAGGAAGGGTTGCACTAGATTAATTGGCGCATTACGTTGTGCCATTGGTCCATTATGCGCAAGGAATGGGGGATATCATTTCCCTTGTCCCTAGTTGGTATATGAGTGCCGGGGTAACTTTCATGATAGCTAGGTTGTGATACGTTCTAAGTAGAATCGTATGAGTATCCAAGGTATTGATTATTGCTGCCTAGGTGTCCTTGGCCCAAAGACTCGATCAAGCCGTCTGCAGAATCGATGCACATGGTACTATTGTTGCCTAGGTGATCCTGGGTCAAAGACCCGATCAAGCCATCTGCAGAATCTACCTACCTGGTAACTCCCTGACTACCATGGGTGTTACTACTGCCTAGGAGATCTTGGGTCAAAGACCCGATCAAGCCGTTTGCAGAATCTACCTACTTGGTAACTCTCTGAGTATCACGGGTGTTAATACTGCCTGGGAGATCTTAGGTCAAAGACCCGATCAAGCCGTCTGCAGAATCTACCTACATGGTCACTCCTCGAATACAGATTACTGCTGCCTAGGTGACCTTGGGTCAAAGACCCGTATCAAACCTTCTACAGTAGACGACGCGCCTGGTAACTCCCCGAATACAGATTACTGCTGCCTAGGTGACCTTGGGTCAAAGACTTGATTAAACTGTCTGCAGTAATCGACGCGCGTGATAACTCAAGAGGATGAGGCAACCAGGTTCCCCTATCCCTGATTGGTGTATGGTGGGTTGGGGGGAGGAGGGACAAATCGTTGCCTTTCTGGTGATTTTCGTTCCTCCTATAGGCACAAGATGGCACGAGGTTCGTCATTGATAAACTAGATGGAGGAATCCTCTTGATAGGATCGCGTGTAAGGCATCCCTATATCATGGTATTTCTGGACAATGGTGGGTATAGTGCCCATAGGTGTCACACATAGCGCATGCGTGATTGGTACGCAATGGTTTGCTTGTACTTTTGGTGGCAAGTTCCTTTTATGGGAACGCCATGTCGAGGTGCTTGCTTCGTAGCCGAGGAGTGGTTTTAATTCATCCAACTGTGGACATATGTTGGTAGGGTGTCCTGTGACATCACATATAGCGCAAGCTGATGACTCCCTTTGCATGGTGGGGGTCACCGCTTTCTTTCCTCTCTCGGCGATTTTCTTGGTCGTGGTCATCGGTTTCGCAATGAGAATTTCCCTTGCGGGGGCGGTTTCGACCATTTCTTGGGTAGGTTGGGGCTCCTCAGGACTGGGGGGCTTTAACCCAAATGCAGTAACGTTGGTAGTTGTTGTTCCTAAAGGGAGAACGAGGTACCAAACGGGGAATGCCAGCGATATGTTGGGTAACACCAGTGTTGCCAAAACCTGCTGGGAGACGAAGCCAGGAGGTGGGTAGAGGAAAGGGGTTTGGGAGGCGGCGTAGACTAGGGAGGCTGTCGTGGTCGATGCCTCGGTGTCGTTACTGCTCGAGTTTGTGTCCTAACTAACCTCGGTGCTTGATGTGGACATCATGCATATCGGGGCCCCTGTGACATCGAGCGATACCTCAGGGATAATGGGAGGATCTCCTAGGAATGACCCTAGGATGAACGACAATTTGAATTGGCCAGGGCCATATTCTTGATACCGTAAAAGACCATATGCGGTTGTATCTACGTAGGGTAGAATTACATCCGTATTGGTCAAGGGACGCTTTTCACTATGCGTCAGCTGGTCTACTGTAATGATTCGATCCTCGTGGGGGAACATCATGATGCGGAAGACGGAGGATGCTATGGCAGACATGGCGTACATGTAACTCCGCCCAAGGAGTATATTGTAATCCAAGTGAGCGTCCAAGACTTCGATGTCTATGTGGACCGTCTTGCCAGCTAAGCAGATCGGTACATTTTGGAAGAGACTGACAAGGGTCAAGGGACGACCATCGTATGCTCTGAGTGTGATGACGGAAGGTTTGAGTTCGGGGGCTCCTAACTTCTGCCATACATTTTTTGACATGATGCATGTGGATGCACCCTCGTCAATGACACATCGGTGAATAGTGATATTCTATACCGATACTGGTATCTGGAACGCGACCATGGAGGGAAGCCTAGGGGTGGCTTTGTCTAAGTCAAAAGCCATCATGCGCGTGTCGATAGGGTCGACAGCGCCTAATGCGGAAAGTAGGGCTTTTCGTTGTTTTGGGCACGACTGCAGTACTTCCAATGCGGACATAGCAGCAGGTGATTGAGCTAAATCGTCTACGATGCTATAATTGTGGGCCGCTTTGGAGTAGTTACCTGCTCGCCTATTAGGCCCTTTTACCATTTTTGGCAATGGTTCCAAAGGAATCTTTGGAATGGTTAAAGGTGCAGTCGGTGTGCTTGTCCTAGCTCTTGATGTACTGGTGTCTGGTGGGGTGTCGTAGCTACGATTCCGAGTTCGGAAAAAAAAATCTTCCCCAGCCATGTAAATTTCATGGTTGTTTTTTCCCGGAATCGTCTGAGTTTTGCTGCCGAGTGCTATCCATTCCTTGATGGGGGAAGGGTTCTTGCATCACCGCAGTTGTCTGGGAAGATCCTCCTTGTCCTCGGTTACTCTGAAGCTTTTTAAGCTCAGGGAGTTCGGCACAGTGGTGAGTATAGTTCCTGTACTCACCACATATTGAACAAGAATGGTTTGTTCGTAGAGGTGGCCTTTTGCCTTGCCTTTGGGCATTGCTTGGCTCCTGGTTCTGATTCCGGTTGGAGTTACCTCCAACCTGGGATCGCGTGGGCGCTGTTGGTTTCTACCCCCTGGTTCAGGGTTCCCTTTGGACTTGTTTTTAGCTTTTTCTTAACCACGTTAGGAGGGTAGTTCTCCTGATCATACTGGTGTGGTTGATTTTGGGATGGCTGCACAAAGTTCACCTATGCATTGTTTTGCGAAGGTGGGTTGTGTGCTTGGGACTGAGCATATTGTTGTCCCATGTTTGCACCTGGCCGTTGGGGGGAAGCTCTTCTGTCAGTATTTCTTCCTGCGTATTGGGTCCCCTCAGCCAGAGGATAAAGTCCTCCTTGGTGATACGCTTGCGCCCTATTAGTCAAATTTTGATGTTGCATATGATGACTTTGAAATCCAGATTAAGACATGTTCTGGGTAGACCCATGTGTGTAACCGGGATTCTGACTGCTGCTGTCTAGGTACCCTTGGGTCATTGACCCAATAAGTCCGTCTGCAGAGTTAGACGTGCCTGGCAATTCTTGATAAGATTGTAGGCGCGAGCATTGGGCAGGATATTGTATATGTATCCTGACTGCGTGTAGATCAGTTCAAGTTGTTGGGCTTTACTGATTGTGTCCTCTTCGAATGTGGGGTTATGTTGTGCCACATCCTTTGAAATCTCTGTCATCATAGTTTTCAAGAATAAATCTAAAAGGACTCGATCGTCGATTTTAGCTTTGCATAAACTGCAACGCCGCCTACAATCATGGAGATGCTCTGAAATATGGGTAGAGGGGGATTGTCTGAAATGAGTTAGTAACTCCATTCCTGAATCGTGGTGAATGGGCAACTGAAACTATGTGAGGAACGTGGTAGCAAGGGCGCTAAAGGTTCCATGTGAAGCAGGTGATTGCTCCACGTACCATTTCACAGCCACTCCCGTAAGAGTGCATTGAAATAGCCTCAACCGAATAGTATTGTCGATGATGCTATTCGATGAGCACCACAGGTGAAAGGTCATTATATGATTTCCTGGGTCTTCCGCTTGCTTGCCTTCAAACTTTGGTATGTCTGAAGGGAGCTTCGTGGGCATGGGAGGCCAATTGGGGTCGTGTGCAATGGGGTCACTGGTGAGCTTGGTCAAATCTGGTAGATTCAACGCCGCTAAGAATGGTGACTGGGAGGTTGACGCCATGGCAACGTGTGAAGACACAAAGTTATGGTTAGAACGAGGGTTAGTCTGTGATGTACCATGTTGTGAATTCAGTTGGCTTCCCGTATGGGATGCACTCCTCTGCCCCCCAGGGGACGAGGGGGGAGTGGTGTGCGGTGTGGTGTTGGGAGACTGATTAGGGTTCCCAACTAAGGTTGCTCCAAGAAAGGAGGAACCAACTACTATGACAATGTTCCGTCTTTGAGTGTCGAGCAGGTTAGGTTTTGGAAAACTTTTGAGGGGATCGAGTTTGTGATCACGACAAATTTATGGCCACATACATAAAACAAAATGAAAATGAAATGAATTCTCCCTTTAACTTAATCTATGTGATCAATCAAGCAAAAAATGGTTTTGTTTGTTTGCACGTGATACTCAAAATCCTAGAAGACCTATTACGTCCTCACACACTCAAAAGTAACTGGGCCTTGAGAGAATTTCTTGCGAGTGTTGGCACAATGTCCCGTAAGAGCTGGCGACGCCCCTAGTCTGCCAAAGATAATCAACCAAGGTAAGGGTAGAGGATCTAGCACTTGCCTGCACCGTCACCTATAGGGTAAAGGATGCCCTAGTTTTGGCCACTAAGAACCACCGTCCCACGTGAGCGTTCGAGTCTTAGGCTTCTTGGTAGTCAACTAACAGTACCGAGTATCAACCGAGTCAGGTAGCCCCAACTGATACCGCACGCACTGCGCCTAAGCCTAACCCCCTCTGAATTGGGTCTCTGCTGCGCTCGGGTTTTCTTTTCCATGGGCTGATAGGTGGATTTTAAAGCTCCCTAAATACACAACTTCTATGTTTCAATGTGAAGTGTGATCAAGGCGGCTTATTGGATGCCTACCCCCTTGATCCTAACTTAATCTATAAATTCTCTTGTGGCCCCTGTGGAGAGAATTTAGTGAGTTGGTTTAAGTTATTTTTAGGTGGTTTTCTTTTCTTAGTGGGTGAATGTGTGTGAGCGTATGGTGAACAATCTCATAATTTGAACATATGGATATCGGTGATCCTTTACAAAAGTCCCCTAGTTAAACTATGTGACGTTGTTCCTTGCTCAAATGGAAAGCATTTGCGAATAATAGGCCGCTTCCAAATCTTCCTAGTTAGTCTATGTGAGTGACTAAAGGGAGATGGTGAATCACGAATGTAGAGCATTCATATGCTTGTCTAGGGTCACCAAATGGTGCAAATATAGCATAGATTACTTGCTCTAATTGGCGATTCAATCCAAGTCCCGCAATTTCCTAAATGCAAAAATTGAATTTAAACTAAACAATTTCTACACTAGCTTATGCATGTGTGGTCATGAGCCACTTACTTGGACTAGTTAAACTAAATGTGCATACCAGAATTTGCGAAAACATAAATTGTTTGAACAACAATGGTTAATTCGCCCCCTACTTAAACTATGTGAACACTTTTTGCAAAAACCAACTTAAATGCCTATAGAAAGCAACAAAAAGTGAGTTCTCAGAAGCTCTGGGGTATCAACATAGGTGTTGGCAGATACATTAGGGGCTGCCCAACACACTTACAAGCAGAAAAAATGCAGAAAATAGGGAGAAAAAATCTCTCTGCAATTTGCGTGTAAAAGCCCTTGACAGGTGCGCCTTCCTGCACATAGATCAGTCTTGAACGCGTGCAATGCGCCTCTGTGTGGAAAAACTACGCGTAGAAATCTTGCAAGTGAAAGATTAGGAGCTGCCTTCTTTAGTTTGTCACTTCAGTGAGTCTAGGGACTGCAAGATGGGTCAGAGGACTGTCAGCTCCACTCTAGCATAGACAAAGGGTCTCCTGCAAAAGATGGCACAACCACATAAACTTGGAACACGTCAGTGGAGTCGCCAATCCTGTTGTTGTGGATTAGTCACATGGGTGTATGAAATCGCACCAGCTTAGAGAGTATGGTCTACTCTCTAAACTATTGGTAATAGACAGAAAGTGGGGGAGCTCAAAAGCATTAAACTTAATGGAAATAGTATGTTGAAGTATGCTCTGGTTAAACTAAAACTAAAAACACAAATATACAGAAGCTATATAGAGAGTTCCAAACGATAATAATGCAAACGATGGCTCGATGGCCTCTTCTTATTAAACGTTCGAAATGGAGAAGAAATTTTACCCACTTGACAAAGGGCCCCTAGGCAATGGCTCTAGGTCCCGATGCAAGGATGTTGCCTTCCAAGCTCTACCTCTGATGCAGTCTCACTCTCTCTCTCTGTTGTAGTGGACTAAGATGTTGGGTGGCCAACTATTGAGTCCTCTTTAGCTCTAGCTCCGAGTCACACACAATGCTGGTGTTGCTTGGGCAACTTTGGCCAACATAACACTGTGATCACCATTTCTTCATCTCTTGGTGGGTTTATATAGGTGAGCTTCAAATCCTCCTTCCCTCCCTTGGTACATGATGGATGGTGACCCAAGGGAGAGGTGTGATTCCATTGTGTGCTCACATAATGTATAAGGAGGCGTTGGTGGCTGTCCTTAGGCGGCTTTCACATAAGAATTAATTGTCCTTTGCTTGGTGTGGTCCCGGAAAGTGACTTTTTTCCATTTCCAGGAACGCGTGCTTATCGAGCAAAAAGGCGTGCAGAAGGCGCTCTTCTCGAAGGATAAAGCGCGCATTTGAGCATTTATGACTAGTTCAAATCTGATTTTCTCAAAACCTTAGAGATTTTAAATAATTCTTGATTCCATAATGTATTCTTGTCCTGTAAATCCTTGGGCTCAACATTAATTGATGTCGTCTTCTATTGTACGATTTTCCAGTGTTAATACCTACTATATTGATTTCAGTAGAAAATGGGTACATCAAAAATTGTTGACACAAGGGTAGCTCGTTTCTCCTATAAAGAAACATTCTCCTACAAATAATTCTCACTCAAAAATATGACTCCCTACAATATGTCATGGTTGTCAACATAAAGAGGACACTCTCACAACAGGTCCTTGTACTCCACCAGAAATCAAAGCACATAAACATACAACAACTCCACAATGAAGTGTTGAAAAGAGCTTCTCTCATGAGCACATATTGAGAAAAGACTAAAAAGAGTTTCTCTACTGAAGTAAGAGCGACTGCATATGAAACTATAAGGTTGGAAAACCTCTAACTAGGCTCTCTCCGTGCTAAAAATGTCTTCATACTACTTCAAAGTTGTCTCTGCCTCTAGCACTAAAAGACTTGATTCTACAAAAATTCCATCATAAAGCACTTAGAATATAAATTTGAGGCTTCCATTGAGTCCAAGACACTCAAAAATCCTATCTAGGCTCTTCTTGAGGTCTAAAAGGTTAAAAATTGAGCAAGTTATGCTTCTATGATCAAGGCTTTGCTATTTGTCCTTCAATTTGGAAAAACCAGCCAACTTCAAGATGATTTCACCCTTTACACAGTTAGTCGAGTGACAATTTCGCCAAGGACCGACGAGATTCCCGATGCAAAAGGTGTATTTTTTTCCTATTTAAATTTTCCAATAACCCATTAAGTGAAAAAATTGGGTCACGTGGAGCCATGTGGACGAGGCCTAGGGCTAACCGCACACCCCTGGCGGCTTAGCGCCTGATCCGTTGATTTAAGGTCATATCTGTGATGATATGGCTAGGGTTCAGGGCCAACAGCCCGCCCCTGTCGGTTTCAACTCCTGACTATTCGTCGATGGTCACATAATAGTCACAGGACCAGGGATCTACGTGGGCCAGGTGCCACTTGGTCCACCCCCTCCACTGTTGGATGTGGACATATGGCTTATCCGGAACTAGGGGCTAGGATTAACCGCCCATGCCATTCGCTCTAACTCCACTTGTGGTCGTATGGGTTTCATGAAACCAAGGTTGGGGCCTACTCCCCACCCCCTCGCCTTCTACTCTTCTACAGGGTCTTATGGTGATTAATGTGACCTGGTAGTTGGGGCTAACCACCCGACCCCTTTCCCCATACATTGAACCATATCATAACAAATATAATCATAGGTCTATATAGGTTAAGAACCAATGTGTGGCTTGGCAGTAGAGCGTCGTGTTGTTGTGCAGGTGGTCAAGGGTTGAACCTTGCCAAGGCCCTGGGGCTCGTTATAAAAAAATTTGGCCAATCATAGAGGGCCATGTGGCACTCTCTGATTCGACCACGTGGCAGCCTCTTATTGGGCCACCTCAAACCAAACCGACCAACCAAAATGCATCAAATGAAACCTATACGGTGATGCCACATGTTAAAACCTTATTGTTCCACCACCGACTGTACCCTTCACAGTCAGTTGAAAACTTCAATTGTACGGACTGCTCAATCAGTTGTCTAGTCAACCCTGTTTTTGACTTTTTAGTTGTTGGTCAAAAACTTCAAAACGCCATCACTTCTTCATACAACATCAGATTGAGGTGATTCAAGTGTCGTTGGAATCAAGACAATGAACACTACGACTTGATGCTAGTTTCGGTGGATTTTGAGCACTTTCATTTTAAGCCTATTTTTTTCTCTGGATCATTTGCTAACCAGGTACCAACTACAAGAATACAAATATAACTGAGTGTACACTTGGATAAGTTCCAGATATAAGAAAAAATATTCTTGCCTCATTTTAAAGGTTTTAATGAGCATGACTTAACTAATCTGGGGTTGGACCTATTATTGAGAAGACAGGGAAACTGGCATCGCAATTATTGAATCCAGTCTTCAGTGCCCTCACCACGAATTTTCAACGACCCTCTGCTACAACTGTGAAGCTAGTTATAATTGGTTGGTAGAGAGTAGTCGCTCAGGGAATTCACCAAAGGAATATACCTCACATCCTCTAACGAACATAAAATGTGAAAGAGAGTCGAGGTGTAAGCCAAATTACTAACCATAATATCATGGGTTGAAATGTGCTTCCAAATGACCATGAATGAGTGCCCGACTGGAGGGAAATTCTTGTTAATTGCAACATGAATCCTATTCTCCATGTTTGGGTTATCCATTGTAGGTCCAATGCGGGCCCAATCTGCGAGTATACCACCACTGAAACCACAACCGACATGGGGAATAAAACCATACATGACCAAATTCTCTATAGAGGTAACGAGATTGTGCCAAGACAGAGGCTTTTCTAAATAAGGCCATCACTTACGTAGGGTGATGCTCCCAACCATGCGCACAGATGGAAATTCCATGCAATTATATCTATTCATCATATGGAAAATAAACCATACGTACTCCCACACAAGGGAAATTGATGCTCACATCACTAATGTTTCGAATGCAATGTCCTGCATATATAATGAAGGTAAGTAGAAATCCAGATGGCTTGCCCTACCAATTTGTGTCATCATTTCCTTTACGTCATTGAGAATTATCACCCATCATGAGGGATGTAATTATAATATTATTAATTTAATTATATAATTTATTTATACTTTATTTTTAGTATTAACAGATTATTATTTAGTTATTTATATATTTTATTAATATTGTAGTATTATGGAAGTTTGTTATTTGTATTAGAATTATCCACTATTGTTAAACTAGGAGTTTTTTGTTAATTTGTTTTTATCATACTTATTATAATTTTTTAGCCATACTTATTGTTGATAGGCATTCTATTGTGGAGTTGTAGTTGGGGACACTGTTAAGATTCGTCGTCTTCAACAGTTGGCGCAAATCTCAACAGTATCGTGGACTAGCTGTCATGGGATGGCCAGCCCATAACTCTTCCTCTTGGCAAGCGGCTATATGGGCAACAACCTCTGGATTTAATGTAACTCGTTCCGACAGAGCCAATGCAGTGGTGGTTCAAGTGGAGAACAAGGTAGAGATCGGTGCCCGCGTGGTGCCCATCAGTGAAGAGAGTCTTGAATCCATAAGTGCGGGATCATTGCTGGCGAGGACTGCTTAATAATAATGGAGGAAAGTTCTTACGTTAAGGCATGTGCATCCCTTTCATTTCTGTGAGAGGGTATGTGAGAGGGAAAAGAGATCCATGATGACACAGTCAAAACTGGGCTTGAAACCGATGTTTTCATGGTTACTTCACTTATAGATAAGTATGCAAAAGGTGGCAGTATATTGGTTGGACGAAAAATATTTGACAAAATGTTTGAAAGAAATGTGATCACATGAAATGCAATAGTTGCTGGATATGCCCAGTATGGTTATGCCAATGAGGAAATCTGCCTTTTTAATTTAATGCAATTAGAAGATGTGGAACCAGATGCAATAACCACAGTATCCATGCTCCAGAGAGTTCGCAATAGGCAGCTTTGCAACAAGGTATATCAATCCATGGGTACCTGGTTAAGCGTGGTTTTGTGGGGAATTCTTTGTTGGACATGTATGCTAAATCTGGGAATCTACATATTGCATCCTCATTGTTTAACAAAATTTCTAAAAGAGAAGTGCTTTCGTGGAATGCAATGATTGTTTGATATCCCCAAAATGGACATGCTTGCGAGGCTTTGGGTCTCATTATTCAAATGAGACTAGTGAGTTTGATACCTACTTAATTTACCATGTGTAGTGCGCTTCAAGCATATGCAGATTTAGGATTTTTGAAACAAGGTATGTGTACCCATGCAGATGTGCTTAAATGTTGGCTTGAGTCTAATGTTTCTATGGTGAATTCTCTTGTTGCTATGTATGCTAAGTGTGCGAGAGCAGAAGTTTCCTGTCAAATATTTGATGAAATGCCTAATAGAAACATGGTCTCATGGAGTGCCATGATTGTTGGGTATGTCCAAGGTGGACATCCAACTGAGGCTTTGGCTCTGTTTCGGTAAATGCAGCTAGCAAGTGTGAAACCAAATTCAATTACCATGGTGAGTATGGTTCCTGCATATTCTTATTTTTCAGCTTTGCAACAAGGTAATTTCCTTCATGGTTGCATAATAAAAACTGGATTTGAATCAGACGTGGTTGTGGGAACTGCCCTCATAGACATGTATTCTAAATGTGGTAATTTGAAAATTTCACGCCAGTAGTTTGGCCAAATGCCTAAAAGGAATTTCATCTCATGGAGTGAAATGATTGTGGGATACAGAATGCATGGCCACAGAGAGGAAGAACTTGCACTTTTTTCCCAAATGAAGGAAACGGGCATGAACCCAAACCATGTCACCTTTTTTGTATTTTATCTGCTTGTAGGCCTATAGGCTTGTTGGATAAGGGAAGACATTTTTTCAAGTCTATGATTCAAGATTACAGAATTACACCCAGATTGGAGCATTATGCATGCTTAGTGGACCTCCTTGGGCGTGTTTCTCATCTCAATGAGGCACATTAGTTTATTGAAAAAATTCCATCAGACCCTGGTGCTATGTGGGGAACCTTGTTGGGGGCCTACAGAGTTCACTGTAATTTTGAGCTAGGAAAACATGCAGCAGAGTACCTTTTTTATTTGGAACCTGAAAAAGTTGGAAGATATGTACTATTGTCCAATATCTATGTTGCATCTGGAAGATGGAAAGAGGGATAAAAGGTTAGAGCAAATATGAAAGGAACGTGGATGGGAAATCCCCCAGTGTGCAGCTTTATAGAGGTAAATAATTAGGTTTATGCATTCCTTTCACGATACCGATCAGAACCTAAATCTATGAAAGTTTACACAACACTAGAATCCTTGTTGGGGCATTCAGAGGAGGAATGTTATGTTTCTACCACAAACTTTGTGTTGCATGATGTGGAGGAATAGGTGAATGAATGTATATTCTACACTGAGAGAAAGATGTTGGTCATTACTTGATTTGTCTGGAAAGGAAAGATGACGTAGTAGCAGATTCATTTTGGTGAAATCATCTCTTGGTAGCTCCAGCAATTATAGATTCAACATCTGAAGATGCAATCATTATGAGATTCCATTTATGAGTGTTATATATTGAGCCAAGTAACCATTGAAAATCACAATGTGAGCATGAACACAGCACTGTTTGTAAACCCATGTATAGATGTAGAATGTCACACTACCAATTCATGTAAAAGATCATTTTGTGGAAATTGTCTAGTTCAAGAACTCTATCCATCATTTTAAAGTTGATCACACCTACATTATCTATGGATACTTAGTAAAGCTTATTGCATCAGGAAACTATTGTTTACTTTCATGACTGCAAACACATGCTTGCTTCTTGCTTTTCGGCTTCTAGATAATAGCAAGTATCTTGGTTTCTGGTCAATGTATTGTTTCGGTATCCAGTATGTAGACATCTTGTAGCATGAAATTGGCATTGATTTAAGAGAAGTGGGATGTGAGAGAAGATTTCTTGATGAGGAAACTCGGATATTGTGGGAAGATCATTAGTCAAATGACACGGATTCTGGTCACTCCACACTATGGTGTTGAAGATTCCCTTGTACCCTATTGACAAAGACAAATCCTGCTCTACATCAAACTTTTTGGAGACATATTTGGAAAATTCTTATTTCCAGAGGAGGCATTCTTCAGCCACATGGATAACCAATGCATGGGAGGTCTTGTTTTAGTCATATATTCATATCTCGCAGACTCTCATTGTATTAGAAACAACTAAAGTTGTGGTTGTATGTCTCTTTTGAATGGTGCTTTATTCTTGTTATAGAGACCTACAACCTCTGGTTTAACATGTGTGGCAATTATTCAATTATGCTTGTGTTGGCATTATAGATACTTATGGCAGCGACAATATTATTTTAGGTTTGGTGTTTGTATGTTTGGGAGTTAGTCCTTTAAATGAATCCCATTTATAGCATGAAATTCTCTCAATGTGAAGAAGGCACAAACAATATATAGTTGAAGGCAGTCATGGTAACAACTAGAAATGCTTACATATGCATATACATATTCATGGAAATAACTCTTTGTAGAAACATCTTGGGGCATACCTATGACTTTATGAGTATATACCTTGTCAAGAAGGATCCATACCATAAATGATTTTAGAATTTCTACTTATTATCCATGAAGTAATAGAGCCATATTTTGGCTTTGGTTAGTGGTCACTTGTAATATCAAGTAGATTAGGTTTACTCTTCACAGAGATGAGAGAATTTATCTTCTTGTCCGCTACAAACTCAATGATTTGCTTGAACCTATATTATATCTAATTAAACATGTTCTTTTCGTGTTTGTTGCATATATGTAACTAAGCATCAACCCTATGTTGAGGTTGATACCTTATACCACAAGGTGTCTCCTCATTGTGGCTGATACTAGATTTTGACCTCGGTATTAAAGGTATGTACAGCGTGTGCGAGGGGTTTAGTGAAGATCCTTTCAAGCTTTTACCACCCCAAGGGTAAATGCATGGCATTGGGTCAATCATAAGGTATCAACCTTATGGGGATCAATACCCAATATCAACACTTTTCATGTTGGGGTTCTAGTAATGACCACAATATCATCAGGGATGATACTTAATATTATCCCTCGATATCAGGGGTCTTTACTATTGGCTTGATGGCTATGGTGCACCCCCTCAATAGGTTGATACCAATGATCAATTGTTCAAAGGGGTTCATACTTGGTATTGACTCCATGCATATGGGTTGTTTGGAAAAAAACCACAGTACCAAGGATGATACCTAGTCCTCATGGAAAATTTGGAAATCTACACTCTAGAAAACTTTTGCATTTTCACCTCATTTACGTGAGGTTCTATAGATCTATTTCATATGACTTTTCGACTTAGGGCTGAATCGGAAATATTTGTTTACAACAAAAAATACTTCAATTACGTTCAACCTTTTCACTAGGCATGCTCAAGGATACATATAACAAAAATGTGCTTGAAGGAGAGATGAATATCGCAACACTTAGGGCACAATATTAACCAACACACATATTTGATAATTATTTCTATAGCAACAAATTTAGAGTAGTCCTAAATTTGTTTCTTAACTTCATATCGACATGTTAAAACATATAACATTTTATTGTAGAATTAACAAATCATTTCAATAAATCAACCATCAAACTATTCATAAGAATGAGAAACCAAATTTTTATCTTCAAATATGCAACATATAAATAATGCAAATGGTAGAATATCAAACTAAAATAATATCAATGATTTGTTGGGACTATACTGAAATATGCATTATCCCACCATTGATGTCTCCTCATATATTGTTTTTAGTTTAGTTATGAGTTCGGTGATAAAAATATGATATATTGTAGATTCTATAATTCACTTTTACCCACTTGGAAAACTCTACTTTACCAATACTTTAGCCTTATGATTCCTCATGCCTTCTACATCTACATCCTTGTTTCTTGCAGTGCTACTTCTCTGTCGCTCTACATTCATCTACACTTCTATCTGCATGTCTTTACACCATTTTGGTGCAAATGCTAGTTATAATATTGTTGATAGAATGTTATTGTTATTTTGTTATAAAGAAGTGATTATATTATTATTTTTCCATTAATAATAGCATAGCATTATTGTTCAAGTTTTTGGATTAAATTGTGTCCAATGATTTGAAATTTCCAACATATCGACAATATCCATAATTACTGAGTCAATGTGATATACTTTTAAGGTTGGTTATATTTAACAAAATAATAATAATAATAATAGTTGTTATTTTTTATTATGATATTTGTTGATAATTATGTAATTTATTATAATAATTATGATATAATGTTATTGTTATTTCAAACACATCAACAATTTAAATGTTGTTGTTATTTAGTTCTTAATAAGTGATTATGATACTTTATTATTATTATTATTATTATTGATGTTTTTGAAGTAAATTGTGTCCAATTATTTGAAATGTCCAATGTTTCCAATGGACACTCCACCTACCTTTAAGAATTTTAAAAAATTGCAAATATGAGAAGAGACAATGAAGAAAGATATAGAGAACAATATGAGAATGAGGATTAACTAAGAATAAAAGTGAAAAGATATGTCAAAGTCGAGGAGTAAAAACAACAAAGTAAATAAATAAAGACAAAGCCATTGGAAAGAGGGTTAAAAAGATTAAAAGGTTTGAAATTTTAACTAAAGAAGGTAAAATAATTGAAAAGATACGGAAGAGTCAATGAAGAAAGATATAGAGAACAATATGAGAATGAGGGTTAACTAAGAATAAAAGTGAAAAGATACCTCAAAGTCGAGGAGTAAAAACAACAAAGTAAATAAATAAAGATAAAGCCATTGGAAAGAGGGTTAAAAAATTAAAAAGTTTGAAATTTTAGCTAAAATTATTGGATGCTTAAAAAAAATAGTTTAAAAGAGAAAGGAATATTAAAAAGGTTATTAGTTTAAAAGACAAATGAATATTAGAGAGGTTATTAGAATGTAAAAGCAAGTAGGATTATGATTAGAATAAGGATTTAATAGATTAAATAGTATAAAAAAATGATAAATGGCTAATTTTGGCAATTAAAGCAAGAATGAGAAATTTTAATAAAGAAAACAGGGGTCTTAAAGACATAAAAATGCAAAAAAATAGTAATAATTAGTTTTAATGATTATTGAAAGGGAGAGAAAAAATAGGTTATTATTATTAAATTTCCAGGAATAAATAAGGATAAAGAAGGAGGAAGGATCGAGAGATTGAAGGGAAAAATAAATGATCAATGATCAAGGTGATAAGTGAGGGGCTTATAGGATTGGCTAAGTCTATAACCATTTTCTCGATTGAAGTTAACTTGGTGCTCTTTAATTATTTCGAGAGATTTTTGGATGATGCACAAAGTGTAGATGGGAGTTGAGGCTAAGATTTTTGTTTGGTTGAATATTTTATTATCAATGGTTAACCATTGGCCTCATCTTATTCTCTATATATCCCTTGATTCATATACTATTTTCATACTTTGCACCTTTATTTGTCCCTAATGATGGGTAGAGTGTCCACTTGAAACATTTCGACGTCTCAAATCAGTAGACACGGTTTACTCCAAAATACTTCAACAATATGACTAATTGTGGAAATATTCACTCTAGAATAGTACTATGTTATTTATAAGTACATTAGCATTTTTTATTATGTAGTTATCTAGGTTTTACAATATGAATACCATATTAATAATATAGTTATTATTACTTTAGTCCTATTTTTTTATTATAAATTTAAGTTGGTTGGAGACTAAATGAATATTTTGACTCATTAATACTTAACAGGTGGAGATGTGCTTTGGATTCCTATAGTACCTAATAGGAGGAGACGTACTCTGGATTCTTGTAGTACATAACAATGGGTTGTGTGGAACTATGGGGTGTATACGCCACCCAATTTTTCAAATTCTAAGAAGAAAAGAGTAACCAAAGATAAGTATTAATTACAATTAAAAAAATTATTTGCTAAAGTTATGACTTGAAGTGATTTAAAAAAATTATGGTTAACTTCATAAATAAATTTTTTGATGAAGGTATGCTTGAATTCATTTAAATTTCTTGTGATTAAACTCATAAGACTCGTATGCTTGTGATGTAGAAAAAACACTGAAATGTCTAACACAAATGCATGAGGTTGACTGCAAGGCAAGTAACATCAGCTCAACAATGTTAATGTGTACAATAGCAACACACTAGAGTTGAAGAATTTAGGAACTAGGTCATTGCGGTGACACTAAAACCCTTTTATATGTGTTGATTTTCATGTGGTATGCCATGATTTATATGTTGTGTTATTCAAGCAAGGCGGGGATATGCTTTGGCTTAGAAGGTTCTTCTTGTGCAAGGAAGACTTTCCAAGGGAGGGATCGCCCAAGGGTCTGAGGAAGAAAAGAAAGGGATGCCTGAACTTGGAAGGTGATTAAATGCATGGAAGGGGAACATATTTCCCAACATATTGATGAAGCAAAGAAGAGAATGTTGAAACTTGAAAAAGGAATTGGTTTTTAAAGAATCATGTGCATACTCGTTAGGATCAGAGATGCACCAGGTGTGTCTCGAGTAGTAATGAGTCGAATTTTTCCCTGAAGAGGTAGTGAGTGCAGTGGACGACATGGTTGGACATTGGAAGTGGATTGCATTTTGAAATCAAGCAGTCAAGCAGGGAAAGGTGCAATGGAAGCATTGTGAACCAAGTGAAGCCACTTGATAAAATGACTAATTGGATGAGGGTATATTACCAATTTTTGTTCATTAAAAAAATGAACGTAAAATAGTTTTGTGTGTGTGTGTGTGTGTCACTATTGAATTTTATGCTCAGGTATAGCGCACCATTGAATTTTGTGTTTAGGTATAGAACATCAAGGATGATGTTCCTCTAAGAGGGTGGGGTCTATAACAACCATTTTGGTGACCCTTCTTGTAATTATCACTATGAATTTTTAGTTCATGTAAATATTTGTGGAAATGTAAACATAATGACTGGTTAAGAGTTGTGGGCATGGTTTTAGATGTTTGAGGAGGAGTTTCTTTGGAATTGTTTCATTTAGGTTGTTCATTTAATGACGACCAGTATTTTTGTCTAGGTTTAATGGACTACATAGTAGGTAGGGAGGTTGAGTATGTCCTTAATGATAGAAGCACAAGCCCATAGCACCTTTGCGTGCAAGGGGTGTGTGGGTGGTTAACACGCAAGAGGAGAGACTAGGGTCAGCACAAGAAAAGGGGAGCCAACGGGAAAATAGATTCATCATTCTAACATGGATAGATGTTCAAGAAAGAGCGAAGTTCATGCCTAGGAGTATGTCAAGGTAGGAATGCAAGGTCCGTGAGGTGAACTCATGGAAGGAAGGATGAGGCGTAACATAGGCACATGAGATGAAGCATGCAAGGGAGTGTATATTGATGAAAATGCAAGAGAAAAACAAGTGGATACATAGCATAGTCTAGATACATGTTGGTTGAATGGGCTGGAACAGTTGTGTGCTCTTCATTCCTATATAAAAAAATGGTAACTTTGTGATTTGGATAAAGGGAGAAAAGAGAATAACAAAGGAGACCAGGTGGATACACAACATAGTCTAGAATCTTGTTAGGTTAAGTGGGTGGAATTATTGTGTGCTTTGGATCCCTACATAGTATATGCAGAGGAGCGTGGTTGAAGAGACGAGAAGAGAAGAAGCAGGTGGATACATTATGCATTATGGAGTCCTACGAGGTCAATCAAGTGGAACAAAGTGTGTTATGGATTCCTGGATAGTAGAGGGGGAGCTATGTGTGTCTTAAATATTTTTAGGTTAGCAGATGGAGACTTAGTATGCTCTATATCCTTGGTTGAATAGGTGGAGACATTATGGGATATAATCATGTGCTAAGAAGGTGGATATGAGGCGGTCTCTATATTCCTGTGTGAATGAGTTAGTTGGTGTTGGTTGACATTCCTTGACCAAATAATCCACATACTCTGAATCCAGCTCGGGGTGGCCAAATGTAATAAATATGCAGTGTAGCTAACCTGCTTTTGGGTAGAGATTTGAAGTCCCTTAATTTCTAGTCATTAAGCTACACAGATAAGTGTATCTACTTGTACTTATGTTGCATTATGAATTTTGAACGATATTGTTATGGGTTATAACAATGAATGTATATGTATTTCTTATATAGGAATGGTGTTATTAATGGTTTTTTTCAATGATATTCATGTGTGACTGTTTCCATGGTTTGAGAGAGATTTGCAGATTCCTGTGACTGCTGATAATCTTTTAAATGCATTGTTACTTACCAAATATGTATGGTTGCTACCAAGTTCAACTGACTAACACTCTACGTGATTTATTATTAATGCATGAAAAGCATGGATAAATGTTATGTATAGACAAGTGGAAGTCTATGGTTGTTGTGTGTGTGGCATGGAATATTAGTGAATATGATAGTGCCTGTTGTAACCAACATGAAATTTTATTTCCTTGTGATAACTATGTTTAATTCGTATAGTGTTGGCATGGGAATGAGGGATTTATTCTTATTTTATTAATGATGCAGAGTATCGTTGGTCACTTAGAATGGCTTGATAAGCCATTATGGTTCTTAAGACTCTAATTCTTGTTGTCTTTGAACAATGGACTTACGCTCAGTATGAATGAACTCTATTAAGGCTTGCAAGAGTTAGATCCATGGAGGCTAAAGAATGTTTGTTTTTTTTTTGAGATATTGATGTCCCAGGGAACTGAGATGTGCCTTTAAGGGACAGGAAACTCGGCGTCACTTGTAAAGGCTATGAATTGATGGAAGCAATAAATGGGAAGGTTCCCATTATCTGTCGTGGATATTCATGTCGCGACGCGCCAAGGTTGCGAAAGAAATTCAAGAAGAAATGGGTGCAGTTGACAAAGGGCGCAGGATGGGAAAATGTTTGTCACCTGTCACTAGGACTTTTCGTCAAACTGCAAAAGAAAGACAAGGGTTCACCCCTTTGTGAGTGTGTTAGCACTATTGGTAGAGGGCGGTACAGAATGTCCTTTACATTTTTAAACAAGAAAATGTTGATTTGCATGGAGGTCTGGGACCCGATGGGACCCATGTTTTAAGCTAAGGTGGGAAATTCCATGTAGGACATGAACGATGCGTACATGTGATGTGGGAAGGTTTCTAATGTGGAACATTATCAACGTGACACATGGCAGGAATAAACGGCCCTTTTGGATGGCTAAGTAGCAAGTTTTCGAATGACACATGGCACCGCTAGAAAGAAAGAAAGAAAGAAAGAATTTTTAATGTCCACGAGGCTAAAAATAGCCTATGGGACAGATTGCTTCTCTATCTGACTCTTGTATTCGGCCCTTTTCCTGTGAAGTTTTACAATGAGCACTCCCAGCTTATCGACAAACTCTTCGCTGTATAGATTATCCCAAGAATTAGCTGCCAGAATACCTGCATAGTTTTCTCTGGTGTCCTTGAAGGCCTCACATTCTAGAATGAAATGTTTTTCTGTTTCCACTTTTCCGTAGGAGAAAAAAATACATACTCTTTCTTCCCACATTTCTTTTGGCCTTTTCCAGCGCCCTGTTTCACAACGGAGTTGATGAGAATTAGTCCTTAATTGAGCAATAAAAATTTTAGATCTCCAAGAAATATCAGCCCCTATGTATGCCTTTTGTTGATGGTTATGTGTGGGGTTAAACTCTTCTATGTAGTACTTCTTCTTTCTCTCTAGCTCTTTCTTCCAAGTAAGTTTATGGAATTTATCCATAACAAAAGTTTTTATCTCTTTACTGTTTGTAGGACATATGCTCAAGCAAATACCTCATTTACTAAACCATTTGTTATTTTGCCGCATCCAAGTCTTCTGTCTTTTGCACAACCTGTCACTAAACACAACCTTAAGCCATCTATCCTCTTCCATTTGCTCAATTTTTTTCAGATACCTTATGACTCGCACCATAGCAATTGCTTCAATAGGAGCAGCCCCTGTTTCACTGAACACGATAGCATAAGGAACTGTACTTTTAATTTTGAATTTGTTTGTAATCAAACGTTTCTGAATTTTCTCAATTTGTTTCCACTGCATCTTGGTTGTGCTGCTGGCCCATAGTTCACAACCATAAAGAATCACCGAAATCACTAGAAGCCTAAAAAGAGTTAGGGTGGTTTTCCAGTCCCACAGCTCTGCCTCTCTACACCTATTTTGAAGAGCATAAAATGCTTTCCAACCCCCTAAAGTTCTTTTCTTTCTACAACCATCCCAACTTAAATTTCTGTTGAAGTCAATTCCGAGGTATTTGTAATCTGCAACTTCTTCCAAAATGCTGCCTCCAAAATAGAACTTATGTTGGTTATGCTTTCTTTTGTTAGAGAAAACCACTACTTTAGTTTTGCTAATATTGACTTGCATCCCAACCCTTTTACAAAAATGCTCAAGGGAATGTAAATGCTCTTGCAAACCAAGAGCCGAATTAGCAATCAATATAAGGTTATCTGCGTACAAAAGAAGCCTGATAACGAACTTGCCCAAATGGATACCGTCACCCCCTTGCGAATTTAGCCACTCTTCAAGCTTGTCAATATATAACCCAAAAGGGGTAGGAGACAATGGGCAACCTTGCTTGACCCCGATATCGCTTCTAAAACTTTCAGAAATGCCAGCTGAAGTTCTGATTTTGACTTTCACCTCTTCATACAACCTATGCACAGTTGCTCTCAAATGCTTGGGAACCCCGAGTTCCTCCATTCTGCCCCAAAGCTTATCCCTAGGAACCGTGTCAAAGGCTTTTCTGAAATCAACAAAGCAACAAAAAACTTCTTCCTTATTTTCCCAACCTTTTTCAATGATGTGCCTTAAAGTTATACAATGATCAACTGTGGAATGTTTAGGTATAAAACCTGCTTGCCCTTTAGCACGTTTATTTCTTTCTTCTGCCCACTTGCTAATTTTCTTTTCCAACATGCTTCCAAATAACTTTGCAAACAAGGGGTTTATCATTATGGTTCTATAATTGGAAGGATTATTGACGTCACCGCTCTTGAAAAGAGGTATTGCCATACTAGTTGTCCAATCTGTGGGGAAATCACCCTGACATTATCACGATGGTAGCAGGGCACTGTGGAAATGGGTGACATGGGGGTTAAGATGACATGGAATTAAAATACATGTCGCACAATGATCAAGTAGTACATTTTGACCCAACGCTTGTGATTGCATATCGGATTTAAACCTACGCATGGGTTAAATAAGACATTACAACCCGATATGATCTAACAATTATCATTCGCAAGATCCAATTGATCTAATGGGTATCGAGCTCAAACATGTGTATAAAATAATTCCATGACGATCATTGGATGCGATATGATGCTTCCGAATTAAAGGGATCGAAGGTTGTGATTTCATCGGGTGCAATGATAATTAAGGTTTAAGCATGAAGAGTTACTTGATGTGGTAGTCGGGAGGTCTAGATTCCAAGACATCCGAGGCGAGCACAAGAGAGCGGAGTTGAAGTGGCAATATGTTCTTGTGGAAGGGAGCTGGTCAAGAGGTCTATAGGTTTGGGGAATTTTCCATGCGAGAAATAATGGGAATGTCGAACTTCCCTATATCTGGATATAACATTAAATGTGGACATAACACGCCAAGGGAAAAAACTTGTGGGACCCTAAGATCATTCGGTGTGTTGGTTTTCATGTGGACTCAGCCACAACCATGTTGGTGTGAACCACCTTGGTGAGGTGAGGCTACCACGTGGATGCCACATGGTGGTTACTTTCCTATGTGGTAGGATTTAAGTAGTGAAACTTTAAATGGGCATAACTTTCAATCTCGAAGTTACATTGAGATAAATTTTATATCACCTGAAATATATTGACGAGTTGAACGTGATGATGTTATCCAAGGTTTATTCCAATAACTTTGGGAAAATGAGAAATGTTGTAACCCCGTTTCTATAATGAGACCATGGATTTCGGGTTAATTGAAGGTAACACCTCCCACTAGGCTTGGGAAATCTAAGGGGGTGGGATGAAGCGTTACAACTCACCTCCCTGGCCCATCACAGTGAAGTTTTTTTCCTAGCCTTTTAAAGGCTCCATTACATGAATTCCAAAGAGGTAAAAAAAAACCATGGGCCTAAAGCCACTACTAATGACCTGGTCAAATTTGACTCTTTCCCCAAGTCAATTTTACCTAACATGCCTTGTGAGATGCAAGAAAAAATGGCTTTGTGTGGATTTTCTGGTCAGAAAAATCTTTTGGGAATAGAGCTTTTACAAGGGTAGAAGATGAAGGTTGCGTGATTTTAGATTCTACTTAGAAGGATTCAGACTTCTGTTTAGCTAGTGAATTTGTTGTGGGAGTCAAATAATGTGGTTAGCTACACACTTTTTCATTATAGCCTACACTATTAGTTTGAGAGAGAATATTGAAAAATATACCAAGTTAATTTCTACTCCCACGAATCTAACAAGTCATTCTATAAATAAAGAAATAATAAATAATAAATAAATAAAAACTAGTGAAAAAGAAAAATTAGAATATTAGTGAATCAATCCTATGAAAGAAATAAAGTTGTAAACCAACTAGATAACAATAAGTAAAATCACACAATAACTAAAGAAATCAAGCAACACAACAAAGACTATACTATTGACAATTCCTTGGAAACGACACCAAAAATGGTGGGTCTTTAATTACCTTTATAATGTCTTAGGGAGACAACAAAAAGAATGTTCATTTAATTTTCAAACAATGGTTCGCAGGAGAACTTGAAAATTATTGTGCATCGTATATTCCACTACAAATGTGTATGTGTCTAAAGTTGGAGTAACTACATTATTTTCAAAGTTCAACATATAAAGATTTTCTTACAAGTCACCAGGGAATCTGAATCACACCCCACTTTCAAGAATGGAAAGGAACATTATCTAATATATGTTGCAAGAAAGTAAATCACTATTGTAGGAAAATAAATCACACCAATATCTAAAGATGATTTTCACAAGTATTAAAATGATATTGATTGGTGTAACTAATATGCAGTTGCATGTGCAATGAAATGAATTCAATCAAAAACCCATTAATTCACACTTTCTTGTAAATAAAAATTATCCATTCCAAACTTTTCATGAAAAAAGAGTTGTTATAATTCTAGAAACAGAGTAATTTTCAATATTGCAACAGAGTTGTAGCACCAACCCTAGCTCACAAGATGTTGTAAATCCTTCAAAAAATAAATTAGTGAGTAAATAAAGATAACATTAACACCTAAATTACTACAATAAACCTACAATTTAATGTTGTAACAATGCATTTTATCGTAGTTGCAACAGTTAGTAATTTGGAGTTGCAACAATATGAAAAATAGAGTAAATATGGAAAATAGAGAGAAACAGAAATTACAAATATATCAATGTTATGGATACAAAGGGTTCCATACCTCCTTATATTAGGCACTGTTTAGAAAAAAAATAGAAGGTCAATGCTCAACACACCATTACTTGAACTAAAGCAGAAAGGAAAATTTGGAATTGCATAAATTTGGAAAGTATAATAAAATTCATAATTTCTAATTATCAAGGAGAGTAGAGAGTTTTTATACAAAAATTATTCTATCTAAACATATAAAAGAGGTGGATGGAAAGCCATGATAATCATGTTTTTCATCCTATTACAGTGATTTTCTCATAAAATGGAAAAAAACAGGCTTTGACTAACTCAATTCAGTTGTTTGATAGGTGGTGGCTGAGTTATCCTTGTTTCTTGGTTATCCACTTTTCCCTAGTATTTTTCTACATGAGAAACCATTTTTGAATGCATTATTAGCCCAAAATCGACAATTGGATGGTTAATTGTTGTGTTGACACAACAAACACATAGTTATAGCAACATGAACAACATGGGGTTGCAACATTGTAACACTAGCAGGGGTAGCACAAGTTGCAACAACAATGTCAATGGAGGCATGAGTTGCAACAATAGGAATCACAACACCAAAATAATAGCAATGATAACAACGATACATAGCTGCAACTCTTTGCAGTTGCATCCCAAAGTTATAGTAGCAGTGAAGAGTTGCAACAATAGTGAAGAATTGCAACAACTGAACTTTGCTCGAGCAGAGAGAGTTGCAATACCCACAAATATTTTCAGTGCTTATAGGGAGTTGCAATACCCACAAATATTTTCAGTGCTTATAGGGAGTTGCAACCACTATTAAGACACTTGTGTTGAGTGGTAATTATGTAGTATTTGTACCTTGTATGTCATTATTAGTACAGAAAGTAAACAATTTCTAGAACAATGCATAAGAATAAGCATTAAATGGCACATATAAGGATATTCATACCTTGACTAAAATGTTAGGATATTCCGACACATAGGAAATATTTAAGAATAACTTAGTCTAGTGTAGAGTTAGGTAAAGTGTGTTTCTTTACTCTGTACATTTGTAACTTATAATCCGACGGTCACAATTTGTAGTGATACGATGGTTATCTCTCACCTCGGTATTAACGACACTTGATCCATGGCTTAACACCCGATTGGTCCATGATCTCTATTTAAAGAGCATGGAGGGTCATTTGTCCGGTAACCGTTTATGAGAGAAACATATGTAACTTTTCTTTTTATATTAATAAATTGCCTGAGCCGCATTAGTTATGGCCGTGGAATGTTTCCCTCTTTGAGGGTTTTAACCACGTGATTATACCAGTGCACTAATTTGTGATATGTTTTTGAGCGGTGACCTTTGGTTCTTGATCTAAGGAACTTACCCTGTAAATTCCTACATGGTATTAGAGCTATTTTGAGGGCCGCGTCCATTGTTGATCAAAATCCGAAGCCGGTTTGACTGCATGTGAATGTCATATTGTAGATCTACTATTTATGAACATTTTTGGGCTTCGAGAACTGCTCGATTGTGTCCGGATCATCTATTACAGTGAAGAACGCCTTTCGTTTCATGCGAGAAGGTTTTCGGCTGCCCAAGTTGTGACAGTTTAGATCTGGAGGTATAAAGCATCTTTTGTAAAAAGTTTTTGTTTAAAGAGGCAGAATTTTTTTAAAAAAATGCCGCACTTCATTCCGTTCCCATAACTATTCGGCATCTACAACTCAGATTTTTCAAAAGGCATAACTTCTTCATCTAGAAGTCGTTTTTCGAGCCCTTTTTTTTTAAACGGCCTAATTTTTCGAGATTTTTCCATTGGAGCAGTGAGTTTCAACTTTTATCAGCTTCGGTTTTTTTTTTTTTTTAAATGGAAAGTGCATGCCTGATTATTCTTAACAGCACCAATTATTTCCAATGGCTACCTCACATAGTAGATATACTTAGAAGTAAAGGGCTTTATAGAATAGCCACAAGACAAGAAACAAATCCTTCCGATGATGATAAAGTTGCTAAATGGGAAAATAAACAAGATCAATCACGAGGGTTGATAGGCATGTCCATTGCTCAAGATATTCGATTTCATATCCTTGACATTGACACCCCTGATGAAGCCTTGGAAAAGCTAAAAATTATTTTTGGCACTCAAAATCAAATCAGGGCCCACCAGCTTGAAAATGAGTTGCTTACTTTGGACCCCAATAATTTTTTCTCCATTGAAGTTTTTTTTTCCAAATTCAAGACCCTTCGAATTATTTTAGAAGGTTGTAAGATAAAAAAGGAAGTTGGTAGCCTCATTTAATGCATTCTTGCTAAGCTTGGCCCTGCATACTCTGTATTTGTTCCCGCCTTCCATTCCACTAGAGAAGCCATCATTTCTTCAGGAACTGCCTACAAGAACCCCTCTTTTGATGTCTTTCGTGATTCTTTGATAAGAGAACAAGAAAAACTCTTACACCTTGGTCTTATCACTTCTAGAAACGCTTCTAAGAAATCCTTAGCAACCCAACAGCAACCATATCAAAAGAATCTCAAAAAGCAGTATCCTAAAAAGTATGGTCTAAAACCAAACAAGGGTCCTGAGCAATTTCAGCCACAAACTGAAAAAGCAACTCACCAAAATGATAAGGCATATAAAAACAAAGGAAAGAAGATAGATAGACATTGCAACTTTTGCAATCGTGATGGCCATTTAGAGTCCAAATGTTTTAAGAAGATGGAAGCCTTAGAAGCAGCAATGAAGAAGCACAACATCAATTTGGAGCACTCTTCACCATCATCTTCAGGCATGGCACTTTCTGCTTGTGGTATTCAAGCATCAAGATTTGGTTATGCATTAAATGTGTCTTCTTCTTCTCCTTCTCATGAGTGGCTCATTGATTCTGGAGCTTCTTACCACATGGCCAAAAATAAAGCCATGTTTTCTTCTTTAAATGATTGTAACACCAAACATATTTATGTTGGTGATGATAGATCTCTTAATGTTGTAGGATCTGGAACCATTCATCTAGATAATGGTCAGTTTAATAATGTATTATGTGTTCCTACCTTGTCATGCAACCTTCTATATGTTTATCAGATAACTCATTCAGGTGAAGGGAAAATATTAGAATTCTCACCTCATGATGTTGTAATCAAGGACCTCAAAGATCCTAGACATATTTTAGCTACTGGCATTGTTGATGATTCCACAAGGTTGCAAAATTTTGACAACTTTGGGTCATCATGTCTTCCCTCCATTTTTGTTGCCCAGAATGATGAAGTGAGAAAACTTTGGCATGAGCGATTTGGTCACTTAAACTATCGCTCTCTTCAAACTCTATGTAAGGAAAATATGGTGACGGGCCTTCCTATGGTATCTTGCTAAGATGGTGTTTTCTCCAGATGTGTACTCGAAAAACATCATTAGGATAGTTTTTACAAACATGCCTCTTGGCATGCTTCAGCCCCTTTGCAGCTTGTGCATAGTGATTTATGTGGTCCACTTCTTGTTGTTTCTTTCTCTGGATGCAAGTACTTCTTAACTTTCATTGACGATTTTTCCAGACGCACTTGGGTATACTTCTTAAAACTCAAGAGTGAAGTTTTTAACATGTTCTTGGCCTTTAAGGCCTTTGTTGAAAAACAATCAGGACATCAAATTCTTAAGTTAAGATCAGACAATGGAGGAGAATATGTTAACAACAAATTTATAAACTTCTGCACTGAGCATGGCATTCAATTGCAACATATTGTTCCATATACTCCACAACAAAATAGTGTATAGCTAAAAGGAAGAATCGCACCTTAAAAGAAATGGCTAATTGTATGCTTCAATCTAAAGGACTTGGTCTCCATTTTTGGGCAGAAGCCATTAACTGTGCAAATTACATAGTAAATCACACTCCTACTAAGGTTTTAAAGAATATAACTCTAGAAGAAGCTTGGAGCTCAATCAAACCAGATGTAAGTCACTTTCGTGTTTTTGGGAAGTGATGCTTGGGCCCATATTCCATTCGTGAAACATAAAGCCTTAGAACCTAAGAGTGAAAAATGCATTTTTTTTGGATATTCTGAAGATGTGAAAGGATATAGACTTCTTCAACCAAAATCCAAAAATATAATCATTATAAGAGATATAAAGTTTGATGAAAATATATCGGCCTGCAAGGCTAGTTCGACGGTTGTGCCACCTTTGGCCTGCGAGCCTGATTCGGCATATGTGCCACCTCTCTCTCTCTCTCTTCTATTTTTAATAGCATTCCTTCTAGTTCAGATGATGACAACGAGGATGACAAACCTCCTCCACCTCTTGAAATTGTTCCTTATACTCCACCGCTTCCAAGATGGGTCCGCTCTACTCGGGATGCAACAGGTTCTCTTGTAGGTGACCCTGCCGATCGACGACGTACACGTTCTCAGTTCGAAAGAGCTTCTTCCTTATTGGCTCAAGTTCCAGAAAATCCTGATCCAAAAACCTTTGAAGAAGCCTCCGGTCATCCAGCTTGGGATGAAGCTATGAATGAAGAATATCGTTCCTTATTGGCAAATGATACTTGGGATCTTATTCCTCTTCCAAAAGGAAGAAAACTTGTCAGATGCAGATGGGTTTACAAAACAAAGTTTGGAACAGATGGAAAAGTGGATAAACATAAAGCTCGTCTTGTCGCTAAAGGATTTTCACAAGTTGAAGGCATTGACTATACTGAAACCTTCTCCCCTGTTGCCAAAATGAATTCTATCCGCATTGTTCTTTCCCTTGCTGCTTCCTTTCAATGGGAAGTCCATCAGATGGATTTTAAATCTGCCTTCTTACATGGATATTTACATGAAGAAATATACATGGAACAACCCCCTGGATTTATCCAAAATGACTCTAGCCTTGTTTGTCGCCTTAGGAAGTCTCTCTATGGTCTCAAACAAGCTCCTCGGGCTTGGTATGCCAAAATGGATAGATTTCTATTAGATAATGGCTTTTCTAAGTGTCATTCTAACAACACTGTCTACACCAAGAAAGTGGGTAAGTCCTTCACCATCCTTGTTCTTTATGTTGATAATCTTATCCTTACTAGTAGTGATCCAAACCATATAAACCATGTGAAGTCTAGCCTCAAAAAGAAGTTTGAAATGACAGACTTAGGACACTTGAATTATTTCCTTGGTCTTCAAGTCTTGCAATCCAAGGAAGGAATTACCCTCTCTCAGTCCAAGTATGCTTGTGATCTTCTACACCACTTTCACATGGAAGACTGTAAGCCAACCCCTTCTCCATTTCAATCTGGAGTCAAGCTTTCAGTCACTTGTACTACCCCTGAAGTTGATGCTACCTTATATCGTCAACTTGTTGGTAAACTTCTATATCTAACCCATACATGTCCTGACCTTTCCTTTGTCGTTGGTTTTGTCACTCGGTTTATGCACCAACCTCATGAAAGTCACTGGAAAGAAGCTAAAAGAATACTTCGATATATTCGAGGTACAGTTCAGTTCGAGATTCATTACAGTGCAGGAGCATCTCCATTGTTGATTGGTTTCACTGATTCTGATTAGGCTGGTGACCTTAATGATCAAAAGTCTACTGCAGGATATGTATTCACTCTTGGTTCAGGACCTATTACTTGGTATTGTAAGAAAAAAAGTGCCATCTCTCTTTCTTCAGTAGAAGTAGAGTATCGTGGTGCAGTTGAAGCCAGCAAGGAATCCATGTGGCTTCGTCAAATCCTCTCTGAATTTAGTCTTCATTAGCAGCATCCAACTACACTTTGGTGTGATAATGATCTGAAAATGGAATGTACTTGTTTAAGGGTGCAAGGTATCCATTTTAATTTAAGAAAATGAGTGCAAATACTCATAATTTTTAATGAAGCTAAACTCCAAGTGACCTCTTGATAATGTGAGAATAAACTATTTCCCATACAGAGATGGACTGTAGGGGCATTCACTGGACATGTCACCTCTAAAGAGAGGATGAGTTCCAGAGGCTACCTGGCCCTCTACAGACTCTGTCTAAGGAAATAAGATATAAACACAAATAACAAAATCAATGAAAGTATTTAATTCTGAAATTCAAAGTGTTCATTGATCTGTTTTAAGTGTGAATAAGCAAGAGCATATGTTCTGCAATTTGTGTGAAGAGGTTTGAAGTTAAAACAACAAGTTTTGCTTCCTGTATAAACTTTTTTTGGAAAAGCATGCTCATGAAATTTTACTGTTTAAACTATCAAAATCTGGAAATAAACAGCCAAAATACACACATGAACAGCAGATATTTTTTTAAGCGGTTCACCCCTCTCTTGGGCTACCTCCGCTGGTCCTAAAGCCTCTAATTAGGCTTAGTCCTCTTTTGATTAAATGGTGCAAATGAGATTACATCTGTATAAACTCCTCTAATGAGAAAATAGACTGCTAAAACAGACTCAGAATATCCAAATCAGTAGAAATAGACTACAAATTCACCTCCATTGGAGGAAGGTAGCCCAATGCAGCAATCTTTCCCTTTAGCTCTAATGGAGTCACTGTCAAAAGCGCTGTAAAATTCGCAGATAGAATGCCCTGATGGCTCTGCAGACACCTCCAACAGCTCCAGAATGCTCTCTACACCCAAAATCAAAAAAAAAATTCGTGTCAAAAGGCCTCTCCTAGCAGAAGTTATGCCCTCTTTACTAAACTGCCTGTTTCACCTAAACAACCTCCACTAAATGTGGAGAGACTGCAGATAAGGGCGCTAAATGAGGGGAAGGCGCCAAAATAGGCGGAACCGCCAATCTTATCCGAACGGTTAACTGTTGGCAATAAATGTTGGGTTGAGGCGCGTACATATGGAATGGCGGTCATACAAACGGTTTCCAACGTTTGAATTAAAACATAACGTTTATATTAAAAAACCCACTACATAACTTATCCAAAGTTTTTAAAACCCGCCACTTTTGCGCGCCGATGAATCTGGGTTGTGGTTCCCGGACCCCGGTGCTATGAAGAGGGGGCTGGCCCCCTTTCGGGCCCCGCCCAAAACAAATACACACGATAAATAAAATCCGCCGCCAACACATAACAAGAATCAAACGTGTGGCCTATTGGTGAAGTCGTGTGGTTTATATGCATCCAGCCATGGTTCGAATCCATCCGAGCCATAACAAAAACTTTTAACACGCCATTTTCAATTCAACTTGGGGCCCACGTGGCGGCCTCCGGGCTAGCCACGTGGCGCCTCCTGATTGGCTGTCAAGGGAATATTCCCCAGAATATTCTGCAGAATATTCCACGGAATATTCCCAGAATATTCTGTGGAATATTCTTTTTTTAATAAAATTTTTTTCCAAAGTCAAATTTGCCATTTTTTTAATAAAATTGACAAAACTTTGAACTTGAATAACTTTTGCATACGGAGACCATTTTTCGAACCGTTCGCGGCGCCGGAATCAGGAAGACGAGCTCTATCCGGTCGTTCAGTTTCGGAGCAATTCTGAGCAACTTCATTTTTGACCATATTACGACACTTGGTCCTGAGCTCCTGATCACACCTCCCAAATGAGAAGGCTTTTGGTCCCCAAAAGCTTACTGAATCTCTGATCTGAACTGTACAGCAATTGAGGAACAGAAATATCCTCTTCCAGTCAGCCAAAAGAGCATACTAATGCCAAAAATGTCCTGCCTTGCTAAATGTCGTCATGGCGACTTTTTGCTGCATACGCCAAGTACTTGTCGAATCCCGACCAAGTTCTTTCGCCAGACAAATCTGAAATTGCAGGAACCAGCAATGAAACTTGCTGATATATGAGCTGAAAT
This sequence comes from Pinus albicaulis, assembly GCA_034641835.2. Lineage (NCBI taxonomy): Eukaryota > Viridiplantae > Streptophyta > Pinopsida > Pinales > Pinaceae > Pinus > Pinus albicaulis. The sequence continues at coordinate 1,120,248,043 of CM076577.1, read as the reverse complement.
ATTCTCCTGAATATGTGGACTTGCCAACTGTCACGATGCCCATCCAAGGCACCTCCATTCCAGAAGAAGAACTGCCTCCCAAATGAAAAGGCTTTTACAAAGATGAAACACTTCATCATTTCTCCTCCTTTCAATCTTGGAGATCAAATTAACTTTTTCCAAGTCAATATTACATTACATGCATGGTTAAAAACAAAGTAATCAACCCTTCAAGTTAATCACACATACATGTTTAAAATACAATGAAATCATCATGATCCCTGTGCTCATGCATCTCATTCTCATGCATGCAGTTTATCCTTCAACTTTCTCTTAAGTACAATCATAAGTACAAGATCCTCAATCACATGTACATGTACTTTCAAAGCTGAAATGAAAATAACTTTCGCTAAGATAGAATGAGTCTCATACTCAGCTTTTCCATCCTGCAACTTGCATTCCTTTAACAAAGAAAACATTCCTTTAACAAAGAAAATGCATTCAATCAAAAGACATGCAACTTTAATTGGATAAGAATTCTAACCATTTCTTACCAATCCATTTCAAAGGTGATTCCTTTAACTGCACATCAATATCAGCATGTGTATCATCCTGACACATATCAATGATGGAAACTTCCTTCCCATTCTTGCCATACTCTTTCTCCCACTTCTTCAACTTTTGTGGAAGCATTGTTGGATTCAGAGTCCAACACCTTTCGACGGGATGTCCTTGCTTATGGCAATAAGTGCAACACATGTTCATCTTCTTAACCGCATGATTTGCATTGTTCATTGGAACTTTGGCTTCTTGCCTCCTTTCCTTCAAAAGTTTCTTGTATGTTGCCATTCTTTTCCAACATCTAGAAACACTATGGTTAAACAAACCACAAAAGGAACATGCAATTCTTTTCCCATGCTTGTGTGGAAATTTTCCATGCTTTACATGATCAAAGGAAATGTGATTGAAATCAGATTTATACCTTTCTCTTTCACCTTCATTACCTTCATGAGGAGGTGAATCAAAAGAAGAAGAAGCTCCCTTTGGAACACTAACAAACCCATCAATGGTTTTAGAGCTTTCACCACTCCCGTGTTCAAGTGCATGCTGATGCACACCTTCTTCCTTCATGGCTGCTTTGGAACTTTCTCCATAAGATTGTCCATAACCAAGACCCAAATTCTTAGGCCTTACCTCAACCATAATTGGCTCAACTATACCCTGTGCATATTTTCCCAATCCTTTTCCTTCATATCCCATTTTGGACATCAACTTGGACCCTATGCCTTTGGTATGTTTCTCAAAAGAACCAAGTTCATAAACATTCTTATAAGAATTTGAAGACAAACTAGAATTGTTTACCTCTTCTTCTAGCTGATACTTGGCTAAGGCTTCTTTGGAAACAAGGAGTTGTGTCTCCAACTCATGCATCTTTTCCAGCTTCATGTTTGCAATACGAAGTTGGCCTTCCATTTCTCGCAATTATCGTAGTTGATATTTTCTTCCTCATGGAATTCCAATCGCTCTGAAGTCTAGAGCTCTTTCTTTCATCCTCATACATTTCTTTCACCATATTCATCATGATGAAAATTCTTGCTTCAAACCTTCATCAAAATCTTGTGAAGGAGGACAATTTTGATAGCTCACTTATGGAAGTTGTCATTATAAAAATGAACAAAAGAGCTTTCAACAAACTCAAACAACAAGTAGTTTGCGTAATAATAAAGCAACAATCTTCAACACCGCTAAGACACCTTTCTGCTACACAATCAAGTCGGGTGATGTCACTGCTAAACCACTTTGTAACCTCGCTTCTTCGCCAAGCAAACCTTGCTCGACACTATTGATCTCGAAATGGAATGTACTTGTTTAAGGGTGCAAGGTATCCATTTTCATTTAAGAAAAATGAGTGAAAATACTCATAATTTTTAATGAAGCTAACCCAAGTGACCTCTTGATAATGTGAGAATAAACTATTTCCCATACAGAGATGGACTGTAGGGGCATTCACTGGACATGTCACCTCTAAAGAGAGGATGAGTTCCAGAGGCTACCTGGCCCTCTACAGACTCTGTCTAAAGAAATAAGATATAAACACAAATAACAAAATCAATGAAAGTATTTAAATCTGAAATTCAAAGTGTTCATTGATCTGTTTTAAATGTGAATAAGCAAGAGCATATGTTCTGCAATTTGTGTGAAGAGGTTTGAAGTTAAAACAACAAGTTTTGCTTCCTGTATAAACTTGTTTTGGAAAAGCATGCTCATGAAATTTTACTGTTTAAACTATCAAAATCTGAAAATAAACAGCCATAATACACACATGAACAGCAGATATTTGTTTAAGCGGTTCACCCCTCTCTTGGGCTACCTCCGCTGGTCCTAAAGCCTCTAATTAGGCTTAGTCCTCTTTTGATTAAATGGTGAAAATGAGATTACATCTGTATAAACTCCTATAATGAGAAAATAGACTGATAAAACAGACTCAGAAGGTCCAAAACAGTAGAAATAGACTACAAATTCACCTCCATTGGAGGAAGGTAGCCCAATGCAGCAATCTTTCCCCTTAGCTCTGATGGAGTCACTGTCAAAAGCGCTGTAAAATTCGCAGATAGAATGCCCTGATGGCTCTGCAGACCCCTCCAACAGCTCCAGAATGCTCTCTACACCCAAAATCAAAAAAAAAATCGTCTTCCAAGGCCTCTCCTAGCAGAAGTTATGGCCAAAAAACTAAACTGCCTGTTTCCCCTTGAAAAACTCCACTAAATGTGGAGAGACTGCAGATAAGGGCGCCAGATTGGTGGGTGGCGCCAAAATAGGCGGAGTTGCCAAATTATCCGCAGTTAACTGTTGGCAATAAATATTGGCTTGAGGCGCGTTCATATGGGCGGTCGGCGGTTATATAACCGTTTAAATTAAAAACAATGGTTAATAATTAAAAACCCACAAATGTCGTATAACCAAAGTTTAAATATCCGCACGTTTCAAATGCGCCGAGCCTGGGACTGTGGTTCCGCCGGACGGTTCTATGGGAAGGGGCTGGCCCTTCAGGGCTGGCCCCTTTCCGGGCCCCGCCCAAACAAATAGACTCCATAAATAAACTCCTGTCCGCCACATAAAACAAGAAATGAACTGTGGTCTGGCGGTAAGTCGTGTGGATTGTTAATCTTGTGGTCGCGGGTTCGAATCCGGCTGACCCGATATAAAATTTTGAAACGCCATTTCATTCCACGTCGGGGCCCACGTGGCGGCCTCCGGGCTAGCCACGTGGCGCCTTTTGATTGGTCGCCAAGGGAATATTCCCCAAAATATTCTGCAGAATATTCCACGGAATATTCCCAGAATATTCTGTGGAATATTCTTTTTTTAATAAAATTTTTCCACAAAGGCAAATTGGCATTTTTTTAATGGAAATGGAGAAATCTTCAAACTTGAATAACTTCTTCATACGGAGACCATTTTTCGAACCGTTCACGGCGCCGGAATCAGGAAGACGAGCTCTGCTCCGGTCATTCGAGTTCCAACCAGTTGCGAGCACCTTCAATTGAAAACATTTTACGACGCGGTCACCACGCCCTCTTCAGATAATTGAAGGTGTCATTCAGCTATGTAAAGATCCAGTTCAGCATCAGCGTATGAAACACATTGAACTCCACATTCACTTCATCAGAAAGCTCATTCGTGATCGTGTTCTTGAAGTGCAGTATTTTCCAACCAATGATCAAGTAGCCGATATTTTTACAAAGGCTCTCACAGAAGCGAAGTTTACCAAACTTTGATCCATGCTTGGAGTTCAGGAAAGTTCTCATTAAGGGGGGGATAGGCTCTAACGCCTCCTTCCTTCTCCTATTATGTCACCTTTGTAAATACTTCAATCCTATCCCAATTTGTTCTTAAGGGGGGATGTTAGGATATTTCAACACATGTAATAGGCGCCTTTTGTGTCACCTTTGTAAATCCTTCAATCTTATCCAATTTTTTCTTAAGGGGGAATGTTAGGATATTTCGACATATAGGAAATAGTTAAGAATAACTTAGTCTAGTGTACAGTTAGGCAAAGTGTGTTTCTTTACCATGTGTTTATAACTTATAATCAGAACGGTCACGATTTGTAGTGATGCGACGGTTATCTCTCACCTCGGTATTAACGACACTTGATCCCTTGCTTGGCTTAACACCGATTGGTCCATGATCCTGTTTAAAAGAGCATGGAGGGTCATTTAAATAGATAACCGTTTATGAGAGAAACATATGTAACTTTTCTTTTTATATTAATAAATTGCCTGAAGTGGCCGCATTGGCTTAGGCCGTGGACTGCTTCCCTCTTTAAGGTTTTTAACCACGTGATTATACTGGTGTACTGATTTGTGATATGTTTGTGAGCGGTGACCTTTGGTTCTTGATCTAAGGAACCTACCCTGTAAATTCGTACATGGTATTAGAGCTATTTTGAGGGCTGCGTCCGTTGTTGATCACAATCTGAAGTCGCTTTGACTGCATGTGGATGCCGTTTTGTAGATCTACTATTTCTGAACATTTTTGGGCTTGGAGAACTAGTTGGTTGTGTCTAGAGTGTCTGTTACAGTAAGGAATGCCTTTCGTTTCATGCGAAAATGTTTCCGACTACCCAAGTTATGACAGTTTAGATCTGGAGGTATAAAACATCTGTTTTGCAGTTATATTTGTTAATAGTCTGCTTATTTCGGTTCCCTCTTTTTATTTTCGATTTTTTTAAGTTTTTATTTTTTGTCGGATCCATACCCTCTTTTAACATGTATGCTCTTTGTTGTGTGTTGCATGCAAATAAATAAATAAAAAACGGAAAAAGGATTTTTTTTTATACACGTATGCTCTTTCCCCACGTCTTTGTGTGATCTCGAAGAAATCGAGGAAATAGTGAAAAAAATGATAGTTTCGGTAAGGCTAACCGAAAATCTAAAGTCTAACCGTAAGGCTTTGCATTTTAGATTTTTTTTTTTTTTTTTGCTCGTTTTTTGTGTTTTTTTGTGCAGGAAAAGGCACGCACACCAAAGAGTAAAAAAAAAAAAAAAAAACCCTTCCTCCTTTCAAACAATAACGTGATCCTTTTACTATCTCACTAGGGGTTTGTTTATGAGAATAGAGGTCTTGGGTTCAAGTCTCCTTCTCAAGCTTCTTTTGTAAAAAGTTTTTGTTTAAAGGGGTGGAATTTTTTTTTTTAAAAGGCCGCACTTCACCTGTTCCCGTAACTATTTGGCATCTACAACTCAGATTTTTCAAAAGGCATAACTTCTTCATCCGGAAGCTGTTTTTCGAACCGTTTTTTTTTTTTGAACGGCCTAATTTTTCGAGATCTTTCCATTGGAGCAGTTAGTTTGAGCTTTTATCAACTTCAGTTTTTTTTTTTTTTAAATGGAAAGTGCATGCCCGATTATTCACATGGTAGATATACATAGAAGTAAAGGGCTTTATAGAATAGCCATAGGGCAAGAAACTAAACCTTGTGATGATGATAAAGTTGCTAAATGGGAAAATAAACAAGATCAAGCACAAGGATTGATAGGCATGTCCATTGCTCAAGATCTTCGATTTCATATCCTTGACATTGACACCCCTGATGAAGCCCTGGAAAAGCTAAAAATTGTTTTTAGCATTCAAAATCAAATCAGGGCCCACCAGCTTGAAAATAAGTTGCTTACTTTGGACCCCAATAATTTCTCCTCCATTGAAGATTTTTTGTCCAAATTCAATACCGTTCGAATTCTTTTAGAAGGTTGTAAGATAAAAAAGGAAGATGGTAGCCTCATTTATTGCATTCTTACTAAGCTTGGCCCTGCATACTCTGTATTTGTTCCTGCCTTCCATTCCACTAGAGAAGCCATCATTTCTTCAGGAACCACCTACGAGAACCCCTCTTTTGATGCCTTCTGTGATTCTTTGATAAGAGAACAAGAAAAACTCCTACACCTTGGTCTTATCACTTCTGGAAACGCTTCTAAGAAAGCCTTAGCAACCCAGCAGCAACCATATCAAAAGAATCCCAAGAAGCAGTATCCTAAACAGTATGGTCTGAAACCAAACAAGGGTCCTAAGCAATTTCAGCCACAAACTGAAAAAGCAACTCACCAAAATGATAAGGCATATAAAACCAAAGGAAAGAAGACAGATAGACATTGCAAATTTTGCAATCGTGATGGCCATTTAGAGTCCAAATGTTTTAAGAAGATGGAAGCCTTAGAAGCAGCAATGAAGAAGCACAACATCAATTTGGAGCACTCTTCACCATCATCTTCAAGCACGGCACTTTCTGATTGTGGTTGTCAAGCATCAAGATCTGGTTATGCATGAAATGTATCTTCTTCTTCTCCTTCTCATGATTGGCTCATTGATTTTGGAGCTTCTTACCACATGGCCAAAAGTAAAGCCATGTTTTCTTCTTTAAATGATTGTAACACCAAACATATTTATGTTGGTGATGATAGATCTCTTAATGTTATAGGATCTAGAACCATTCATCTAGATAATGGTAAGTTTAATGATGTACTATGTTTTCCTACCTTGTCATGCAACCTTCTATCTGTTTATCAGATAACTCATTCAAGTGAAGGGAAAATAGTAGAATTCTCACCTCATGATGTTGTAATCAAGGACCTCAAATATCCTAGACATATTTTATCTACTGGCATTGTTGATGATTCCACAAGGTTGTATAAGTTTGAAAATTTTGGGTCATCTTGTCTTCCCTCCATATTTGTTGCCCATAATGATGAAGTGAGCAAACTTTGGCATGAGCGATTTGGTCACTTAAACTATCACTATTTAAGGAAAATATGGTGACGGGCCTTCCTATGGTATCTTGCCGAGATGGTGTTTTCTTCGGATGTGTACTCGGAAAACATCATTGGAATAGTTTTGACAAACATGCCTCTTGGCACGCTTCAACCCTTTTGCAGCTTGTGCACAGTGATTTATGTGGTCCACTTCTTGTTGTTTCTTTCTCTGGTTGCAAGTACTTAACTTTTATTGACGATTTTTCCAAACGCACTTGGATATACTTCTTAAAAATCAAGAGTGAAGTTTTTAACATGTTCTTGGCCTTTGAGGCTTTTGTTGAGAAACAATCTGGACATCAAATTCTTAAGTTAAGATCAGACAATGGAGGAGAATATGTTAACAACAAATTTATCAACTTCTGCACTGAGCATGGCATTCAATTGAAACATACTATTCCATATACTCCACAACAAAATGGTGTCGCTGAAAGGAAGAATTGCACCTTAAAAGAAATGGCTAATTGTATGCTTCAATCTAAAGGACTTGGTCTCAATTTCTGGGCAGAAGCCATTAACTGTGCAAATTACATAGTAAATCGCACTCCTACTAAGGTTTTAAATAATATAAGTTCAGAAGAAGCTTGGAGCTCAATCAAACCAGATGTAAGTCACTTTCGTGTTTTTGGAAGTGATGCTTGGGCCCATATTCCAGATGCGAAACATAAAGCCTTAGAACCTAAGAGTGAAAAATGCATTTTTGTTGGATATTCTGAAGATGTCAAAGGATATAGACTTCTTCAACCAAAATCTAAAAATATAATCATTGGAAGAGATGTAAAGTTTGATGAAAATATATCGGCCTGCGAGCCTAGTTCGACGAGTGTGCCACCTTTGGCATGTGAGCCTAATTCGGCATATGTGCCACCTCTCTCTCTCTCTCTTCTATTTTTAATAGCATTCCTTCTAGTTTAGATGATGACAGTGCGGATGACAATCCTCCTCCACCTCTTGAAATTGTTCCATATACTCCATTGCTTCTAATATGGGTCCTCTCTACTCGGGATGCAGCAAGTTCTCTTATAAGTGACCCTGTCGATCAACAACGTACACGTTTTCGGTTCGAAAGAGCTTCTTCCTTATTGGCTCAAGTTCCAGAAAATCCTGATCCAGAAACCTTTGAATAAGCCTCCGGTCATCCGGCTTGGGATGAAGCTATGAATGAAGAATATCATTCCTTATTGGCGAATGATACTTGGGATCTTGTTCCTCTTCCAAAAGGAAGAAAACTTGTCAGATGCAGATGGGTTTACAAAACAAAGTTTGGACTAGATGGAAAAGTGGATAGACATAAAGCTCGTCTTGTCGCTAAAGGATTTTCACAAGTTAAAGGCATTGACTATACTGAAACCTTCTCCCTTGTTGCAAAAATGAATTCTATCTACCTTGTTCTTTCCCTTGCTTCTTCCTTTCAATGGGAAGTTCATCAGATGGATGTTAAATATGCCTTCTTACATGGAGATTTACATGAAGAAATCTACATGGAACAACCCCCTGGCTTTATCCAAAACGACTCTAGCCTTGTTTGTCGCCTTAGGAAGTCTCTCTATGGTCTCAAACAAGCTCCTCAGGCTTGGTATGCCAAAATGGATAGATTTCTATTAGATAATGGCTTTTCTAGGTGTCATTCTGACAACACTGCCTACACCAAGAAAGTGGGTAATTCCTTCACCATCCTTTCTCTTTATGTTGACGATCTTATCCATACTGTTAGTGATCCAAACCATATAAACCATGTGAAGTCTAGCCTCAAAAAGAAGTTTGAAATGACAGACTTATGACACTTGCATTATTTCCTTGGTCTTCAAGTCTTGCAATCCAAGGAAGGCATTACCTTCTCTCAGTCCAAGTACACCTATGATCTTCTACACCACTTTCACATGGAAGATTGTAAGCCAACCCCTTCTCCCTTTCAGTTTGGATTCAAGATTTCAGTCACTTGTACTACCCCTGAAGTTGATGCTACCTTATATCGTCAACTTGTTGGTAAAATTTTGTATCTAACCCATACCCATCCCGACCTTTCATTTGTCGTTAGTCTTGTCACTCGATTTATGCACCAACCTCATGAAAGTCACTAGAAAGTAGCTAAAAGAATTATTCGATATATTCGAGGTACAGTTCAGTTCGAGATTCATTACAGTGCAGGAGCATCTCCATTGTTGATTGGTTTCACTGATTTTGATTGGGCTGGTGACCCTGATGATTGAAAGTCTACGCAGGATATGTATTCACTCTTGGTTCAGGACCTATTCTTGGTCTTGTAAGAAACAAAGTGCCATCTCTCTTTCTTCGGCAGAAGCAGAGTATCGTGGTGCAGTTGAAGCCAGCAAGGAAGCCATGTGGCTTTGTCAGATCCTCTCTGAATTTGGTCTTCATCAGCAGCATCCAACTACACTTTGGTGTGATAATTAGAGTGTCATTCAGCTATGTAAAGATCCAGTTCAGCATCAGCGTATGAAACACATTGAAATCCACATACACTTCATCAGAAAGCTCATTCATGATCATGTTCTTGAAGTGCAGTATTGTCCAACCAATGATCAAGTAGTTGATATCTTTACAAAGGCTCGCACAGAAGCGAAGTTTACCAAACTTCGATCCATGATTAGGGTTCAGGAAAGTTGTCATTAAGGGGGGGTAGGCTCTAATGCCTCCTTCCTTCTCCTATTGTGTCACTTTTGTAAATCCTTCAATCCTATCCCAATTTGTTCTTAAGGGGGGATGTTAGGATATTTCGACACATAGGAAATAGGCTCCTTTTTTGTCACCTTTGTAAATCCTTCAATCCTATCCCAAGTTGTTCTTAAGGGGGGATGTTAGGATATTCTGACACATATGAAATAAGAAATTTAGGAACCGACGTGTTTCGAACTACCAACTGTAGTTCATCATCAGGATAATGAAGATTGGCTAATCAGACCTACATATTTATACCATGAAGAGAGAAGCAATGGTCAAAACCCAAGAAAAAATTAAAAAGTTAAAAACTGTCAAAAATATAAAAATATAAACTAATTTTATTTATTTATTATTTATTTATTAATTTATCAATTTATTTATTGTTTAAATCCTTTAATTTTATTTTATTTTATTTTTATTCATTTATATATTTTTTGATTCAATTATAATTTGAAAATAAAATTAATTTATTTTTATTTTATTTTTATTTTTATTTATATGTTAATTCTAGTGTTTAATTTTATTTATTTATTAATGTATTTATTTTTAATTTATTAATTTATTCATTGATTAAATCATTTATTTTTATTTTTTATTTTAAATTCTATCTTTAAAAAAAAATTATTTAAAGTATTTATTTATTTATTAATTTATTTATTGGTTAAATCCTTTATTTTTATTTTTATTTTTTACTTTGACTTTGATTTTTTGACTTTTAACTTGATTCAGGTTAAAAACTTGTTTATCTTGTTTGTTGAAGGGCTTAGGGTGTTATTTTAGTTTTTGGTTTTGATTTTATATTATTTTTGACGTGTAGTTAAGGTTTTGGCTCTTTTTATATTTTATTTTTATTGTTGATCGTTTTAACTTTTGGAACTTTTTAGGGTTGGGAGAATTATTATTTTATATTTTTATATTTTTGACTGTTTTTAACTTTTTAATTTTTTCTTGGGTTTTGATTGTTGCTTCTCTCTTCATGGTATAAATATGTAGGTCTGATCAGCCAATCTTCATTATCCTGATGATGAACTACAGTTGGTAGTTCGAAACGCGTCGATTCCTAAATTTCTTATGTGATTTCCCGGAAGATTTTTTAATTAAAATTTTATGGATCACAGAAGCTTGCACTCTCAACATAGGAAATAGTTAAGAATAATTTAGTCTAGTGTAGAGTTAGGTAAAGTGTGTTTCTTTATCATGTACATTTGTAAATTATAATCCGACGGTCACGATTTGTAGTGATTCGACGGTTATCTCTCACCTCGGTATTAATGACACTTTATCCATGGCTTAACACCTGATTGGTCCATGATCTCTATTTAAAGAGAATGGAGGGTCATTTGTCCGGTAACCGTTTATGAGAGAAACATATGTAACTTTTCTTTTTATATTAATAAATTGTCTGAAGTGGTCGCGTTGGCTCAAGCGGTGGACTGTTTCCCTCTTTGAGGGTTTTAACCACGTGATTATACTAGTGTACTGATTTGTGAGCGGTGACCTTTGGTTCTTGATCTAAGGAACTTACCCTGTAAATTCCTACATATTTATAGCAACATGAACAACATAGTTATAGAAACATGAACAACATGGGGTTGCAACATTGTAACACTAGCAGGGGTAGCACAATTTGCAGCAACAATGTCAATGGAGGCATGAGTTGCAACAATAGGAATCACAACACCAAAATAATAGCAATGATAACAATGATCCATAGTTGCAACTCTTTGCAGTTGCATCCCAAAGTTATAGTAGCAGTGAAGAGTTGCAACAACTGAACTTTGGTCGAGCAGAGAGAGTTGCAATACCCGCAGATATTTTCAGTGCTTATAGGGAGTTGCAATACCCGTAGATATTTTTAGTTCTTATAGGGAGTTGCAACCACTATTGAGACACTTGTGTTGAGTGGTACTTATGTAGTATTAGTATCTTGTATGCCATTATTAGTACAGAAATGAAACAATTTCTAGAACAATGCATAAGAATAAGCATTAAATGGCACATAGAAGGATATTTATACCTTGACTAAAAACATATCAATATGGATGGAAAAGGTAATAATAAAGGATGGGAAATGAGAAAATTATGGATGAAAAGATATTAGACAGGTGCTAAAAATATGTCAATTTAGATACCCATCAACGGGAATGGTGGAGTGAAAGGAATAACTTAGAAGGTTTTTTCATGTATCAATTACAACAAAAATCAAAGCACATTAAACAAAAATTAAAGATATGGAATTGAGGTTATTTTAATGATATCTTCTCTAAGGCCAAGAAAGAATTGGAATAAAAAATGAAGACACTTCAACAAACAATATTACAAGGAAAATCATAGTTAATTCGAGAAGAGGAAAATATAATCACACAACTTGAATATCAGTGCACGCAGGGGGAATTATTATGGAAGAAAAATATAGAGTTTGTTGGATCAAGGAAAGGGAAAAAAAACACCTCTTTCTTCCATAAATCCATGATCCAAAGAAGGAACAACAATGTAATTGTTTCACTTGAGTTCTTCAATATGCAAGCTACATGGCCACTGTGAAATGGAAGAAGAAATTGGTCACTATTACTAGGATTTACTATCAAATCCCCTTCCAAATAGAGAGGAGAAAATAACAAGCATCACCCAACATATTCCAAAACTAGTCATGAGGGAACAAAATTAAGCACTCTTAAGAAGCATCTCCTACAAGGATGTTGAAGTTGCAATAAAATCAATGCCCAAAATCAAATCCCTTGGGCCAAATGGTTTCACCACTAATTTATATCATGTTTTTTGGCATATAACTGGAAGGTTGTGGAAGATTCACAATAATCACTCTAAATATTCCCAATGCTAAATACAATCTTTCTCTTTTTGGTCCCTAAAAAAGAAAAAGTGCATGATCCTAGTGGTTTATAACCCATCTCTCTAAGTAATGTAGCATACAAAGTCATTTCTAAAATATTTTCTAACAAGATAAAGCCAATATTTCCCCGCCTTATTCACATAAGCAATCTTGAAGGAAATCAAATCCTAGATGGAATATTTGTAGCACACAAATTAATCCACTCCCTCAAATGCACCAAAAAACTAGGTATGCTCATCAAACCAGAACTTTCAAATGATTTTGATAGATTGAATTGGTATTATATATTTGAAATACTTTCAACCTTTGGCTATACATACGATTGGATCTAATGGAATCAATCCATTATATACTCAAATTTCTTTTCCATTCTCCTAAATGGATCGCCTTCAAGAACATTTTCACCCTCCCAAGGAATCAAGCAAGGTGACCCCCTAGCATTGTGTATGTTCATTTTAGTAGCATAAGGAATAGGAAGGGCCATCAAAGTGGTTGTATTGAAAAATAATATGGAAGGAATTCAGTTATACAATGAGGACTTTTCCATATTGCACCAGAAATTTGTGGATGAAACGACATGCATGGGGACTCCCAAAGCTAAAGAGGACATAGACATACACAATATTGTTCTAGATGGTTTTTCAAAAGCATGGGGAATGTAAATTAATGAAGTAAAATTGAAAATATATTTCTTCAATGCCCCACCAATGGTGTAGACATGCATAGAAAGGATTATGGGTTATCAAAGAAGCAAGCTCCCAAACAAACATTTAGGATCACCTTTAGTGGGTAATTGACTCAGAATTAAATCCAGGGAGGACCTGATTAGTAAAATGGACAATAAATAGGCTATATATACTTTTTGCTTAATTTACCTAGTCGATTGGTTTTACTAAAATATATTATGCAGGCTCTCTCCTTCTATATGTTCTCAGTGTTAATGACATCGATCTCAATCTTATCCATTATTAGGAGTAGCCAAAGATCCTTATCATGGAGAGGTGTGAAGAAGGAATGAAAGTGGGCAATGGTAGATTTGGACAAGTTGTGCCTGCCAAAAATTCGTGGAAGCCTAAGATTGCACAACCCTAATAACCTAATCACAATTTTAGGAGCCAAACAATGGTTGAACTAGGTTCAAGGAGAAACCTCACTATGGAAACAAATTGGATTCTTAAATATGATAATAATAGGTCTCCTCATATCTAGAGACAATCCCACTTCATGCAATTGGGATTCTCCATCTTGAAGTTAGCTACCAAAGGGAAAACTTGGTCCAACAACATTTTTTGGGAGGTATTTAGTGGAAACACATCATACTTCTAGGAGGACTATAAGTAGTAGCTACCAAGTCTTTCATATCAATAAGACTTGCATTAGCTTAAATAGCATATGAAGGCCAACAATAGAATCAAAGTGGCATACTATTGGATAACCCACCAACCACTCCTCCAATGGAGACAATGGTTAGATTAGGATAATTGGAACCATAAAACAATTGTCGACATTTCAAATCCCAACGGGGATCCATCTTCAAAACGAGAAATGAATGAAGAATGAAAGAAGGTCGCAAGAGGTCAAGGTATAGATAGTGAAGGCTAATGATGATGAGAGGAGCCAACAATAAATTATGCTAATTAATTTAAAATAAATTTTATTTTATTAAAATTTTATCTTTTAAGCTTTTTATTATAATGTAATTTGCATAATAATAAATATTTAAAAGTTTTTAATAAATATTTAAAATTTTATAAATATTTTAAAAATTTTAATAAATTTAAAATATATATATATATATATATATATATATATATATATATATATATATATATATATATATATATATATATAATCATCTATATTAATTGAATTACTTCTAATTATTATAAATTTATTATTTAATTTATAAGATTAATTTATTATAATGTCTAAATTTTTAATTCTTAGAGTAACTAAAATTACTAAATAAGCTAAATTAAAAACCTAAAAAATTGTAATAAATTATTAATTAAATAACACTAATATGATATGTTTATTATCTTAAATAATATACCTAAATATATGTTAATAAATGAATTTTAATCAATTTTCATTAATTAAACCCTAAAATTGGTTAATCAATTTCAATTAATAAACCCTAAAAAAAAAAAAATCAATTTTCATATTAATTAATTCCTAATAAATTTTTAATTCTAAAACCTTTTTTAAATAAGTTAGATTTGAATTTTTATTAGCTTCCATTTACTCATAATAAATATTAATTAATTAATTTTTATTAATAGAATAAAAATTAATTAATGAAAATAATTAATATGAGTGAGTGGAATAATAAGAGTTTATGTACTAACACGACCCTAAACTAGTTTACTAAAAAGGAAGAGAAGCAAACCTGCAAAATTATACCTTGGATGAGGACGAACCTAAGGAGCAAATTTGTCTAATAAGAGGTCGCCAACTGTCACTAATCTCGTATCCTTCGTCCCTATTGATGTTATGCGGGTGTTTTATAATCTCCATCGCTTCTCTAATCTTACGTCTCTGGTAGTGTTCCTCCATCGCAATGATTCTAGCATCATCAAGACATAAGTGATGTTTTGTTTTTGAGGAGTGGTCAGCAAGAGCCGAGGTTCAAGATCACTCATGCTTAATATCGGCACCATGCTTTTTCAGACGCTTCTAAAGAGAGCACCCAGTTTCGCCAATATAACTCTTCCCACATGAGCAGTCAATCTTGTAAACACCTTTTAGCTGCCCCTCACTAATGCTATCCTTAACTGAGCGCATATTTTGTCTAATGGTTCCTGCTGCTGAGAATTGTGCAAAAATGTTACTCCTCCCCAAAACCTTGGAAATCTTATATGTCACACCTTTAATGTATGGCAGAAAAACCCTTCCACTGCTCTCTTGAGGATCCTGTCGTCTCTTGGATACGACAACGCTTCTTGCTCTGTTTATGGCTTTCTTGATTTCCCTTTCCTTATACCCTATACCCAAGAAAAAAAATGTTAGGTCAGAGATTTCTTCTTCCAGATGCTCCTCATCTGATATTCTCAAGGCTCTTACAGCAAGAGTGTTAAGGACACCAATTTTTTGTGCAGGGTGATGGTAAGACTCAGCGTGAAGGTAGTTGTGAGTATGGGTTTTCTTCCTAAAAACTTGATGCCCTAATGTTCCATATTCTTTTCTGGTAACCAGTACATCCAAGAAAGGAATGCTCATGTTTTCTTCCATCTCCTTGGTAAACTTAATTTCTAAGGAAATTGAGTTGAGGTGATTGAAGAATTTCTCGAGGTTCTCCTTACCATGCGACCACTTTATGTTAGTGTCATCTACAAATATTTTCCACTAAGCTAGACTTAAGGGAAAGGAGGCAAGGGCTTTCTTTTCGAAGTTTCCATAAATAAGTTGGACACAATAGGTGAGAGTGGCGATCCAATTGCGACACCAGATACCTGCTCATAGAATTCTCCTTGGAAGCTTAAGAAGGTGGATTGTAAACAAATCTCAGCAAGCTTGGTTGTTTCAGGATCTGTGACCTCATTAATAACCTGCAGTGCTTCATCTAAAGGGATTTTGGTAAACAATGAAACCACATCAAAGCTTACCAGGATGTCACTCTCCTCCACCCTCTCTTTTTCAATAAGCTTGACAAAGTCACTTGAGTCCTTAATAAAGGAATCTGTGTTCCCAACAAGAGGTTTGAGAATTTTTGCGACATATTTCGCCAGTTCATAGGTGGGGGATCCGGTTTCTGTAAATAACAACAACCATAGAAGTTTGAGAACCATAATAATTGGAACCCCTAACTCGAGAGTGATAAATAGTATCCATTATTGGAAAACCTTCAAAACAAGATCATACCCTTATCCAAAGATGAGGAAAAACTAGGAAGGGGACATAAGTCAGTTATAGTCTTCTACATTAATAAAGTGCATCATATAGAAGCACACAACTAGGACCATCTGAATGAAAGAGTCTTGAAAAGAACATGTAAGTAAAACTTATGGCCCAAAGTTTATTTATTCCTCTGGCTACTGGTCCATGGGAAAACATTAACTAGGGACGAACTAGTCAAAGGGGTTCTTAGTGGGCCTTCAAGTTATTATCTCTACAAATAGGGGGTAGAAACTAGGGAACATTTGTTCAATGAATGTCCCTTTTTTAACTCCCTCTAACAAACATTAGTAAACACTATGCATCTTAAGACCACAATCATGCTATAATCCCCTTACCCATTGATTATTGGCATGAAAGGGATTTTGAAAATGTCATTCTTAATAGAATATGGACACTCCTTCCAGCATTTATTCTATGGGGTATATGAAAATAATGCAATGGAAACATCTTCCACTCTATCTATAACTCAAGATCTCATATGGATATTTTTAAAAGCTAATATAAGGAGGACAACACTCACATAGCGTTGGGATGAAACTAACTTGCAAGCTAAAGGAATGGAAGCAGAAATTCTAAAATCATGGGAGCTCTTAAAAAATTTTGATGGGAGCTCTAAAATCGTGGGAGCGATCGATCCAGAATTTTCTAAAACATGTGAGGAACCAAATTTAATTAAGGCGTGATTTACGGGGAGAGTTTTCATTTTTCTACATAGTTCTTTGAAATGCAGTCCAAGAAGTAAAGCTAAAGCATAATTTACAGAGGAGCACTACAATTTCTAAATGTTTCTTTAAATGAAATTATTGAATTAACTTATAGTTATTTGAAATGTAGTCTAAGAAGTAAAACTAAAGCATAATTTACAAAGGAGCACTATGATTTCTAAATGTTTCTTTAAATGAAGTTCTTGAATTAACTTAATGAAAATGTATTTCACAAAGAAATGGAAGCATGGAGTTTTCTAAATATTTATTTATAATAAGATTTATAATGTGTCTTATTGATTTAATTTTAACACAAGTGTAATTAAGTTAATTTAAATAACTAAAGATTTAGATTATTTAAATATTCTTTATCCCTAACTGGCTCATCAATTTAAAGTTCTGCAGCGAAATTACAATGTGTCGTATGGATTTAATTCTTACCCAAGTGTAATTTAGTTAATTTAAAGAACTAAATATTTAGATTATTTAAATATTCTTTATCCCTAACAGGCTCATCAATGTAAAGTTCTGCAACGAAATTACAAAATCTGAAGAACATTATTCACAAGTCCACAAACCTGCTGCCAAGATGCGTCGAAGACGTAGCTAGTAGAAAAGCATGTTCAAATATTACAGCGATCTGAGTGAGTTTTCAAGATGTACTTTACAAGAGAATAAACTTTCAAATTTCTTGAAAATGCAGATAGTAGAATTAAATTTAATCAAAGTGTAGTTTGGATAAAAGAAGCATTCAGATTTTAAAACATTTCTTAAAATGAAACTTTCTTAATAAATTCAAAGAAAATGTAGTTTACATAGAAAAAATTCAAAATATTTGATTGAAAAAACGGGTGAGGAACCAAATTTACCAGGGGATAACTTACATTTTTCTACATAATTTTTGAAATGCAATCGAGGAAAACGAAGTGGTTGAGTACCAAACCAAATCAGCATTCAACTCCACCATTGCCACCCCTCCCAATGCATACTCTTTTTCTCTTTGCATGACAGTAGCAAAAACAGTAACAATAAGAATACTGCCAAGCTGAAATTCCACGGCAAGGATGAGTTGGTGACCTACGTGCGAAGGGATCTGACGCAGATAACCAGAATTGTGATGCAGGTGCAAGATCTGTGTTTCAATGTCGTGGAGGTTGTGGTGAACGTTGCACATTTCTTGTTTCTCTTGGCCAAGTTCCAAACCATGTTTACTATTTGAGTCCCTCATTTGAGTCCTTATGGTATTAGATATAGTAGTCAATATTCTCAAATTCATACTATGTTGCATTCCCTTGGTTAGTTACCTCATTCTATGTTTCAATCCCTTGGTTAGTTACCATGATTATAGTAGAATGTGTTGATTAAGGTACAATCTGTCTCTCAAGAGAATGCTTTTGTTCTACAGTTTTATCTCAATTTACATGCATGTGAGGCATCTACTTTGAAATTCGTGATCACATTCCACATCAACATTATTAATAATGTTTTGGGTTACACCCTATGCTTCTAGTTTAATGCTTGTTTTCCTCTCATATCTATAGCAATAGCATGTGGAGTTTGTAATTGCTCCCGTGACATGACATTCATTATGTCTAGACTATATTTCTTTTTTCTTAAAAATATTGGGAAGAATGTCTCAATTTGCATGCATATGAGGTTTCTAGTTTGAAATCTGTGATCACATCCAATATCAACATTGTTAATAGTGTTTTTGGATAAACCCTATGCTTCTAGGTTTAATGCCTATTTTCCTCTCATATCTATAGCATGTGGAGTTTGTAATTGCTCCCATGACATTCATTATGTCTAGACTATATTTCTCTTTGCTTTAAGATATTGGGAAGAATAGCAATGCCTCTGTTATGGTTGAAATAATGGTTTGTCACTTATTCATACCATATTGCTACTAAATTGATTGTGATGTTTCTTTTCTATAACTATATGTATAGAGATTTGGAATGGGTGTTGAGTTTGTGATGCAGGAGCATCCGAATTTAGCCAGCAATGTGATTGTGTGTTCAAATGTTGTGGCTAACAAGAGGTGGAAAAACATGGATTATCAATATATTACTTAGTTTTAAATTAGAGGAGTTAGTCTGTTTTGATTTGCTAAATTAATTAGGAATAAAATAGTAAATTGGTTTCTCCCTGCGAGGAGATTAAGCCAAGTAGGTTAGAGCATTTAGATAGGATGGAAATTGTTTGTTAGAGTGGTTCAGCATAAATTTATTAAAAGACGAGAAGAACCACTTTCAGGTAGATATATATATGCATGAATAGGTGTGAGAGAGTAGAGTCGAACAGGTGTGGAATAGGTGCAAGAGAAGAGTGAGAGAGGAGTGAACGGAGAGCAGAAATAAATGTAAAAATAAGCCATCCAAGGGCTTGGCTCTCTGTATTTAATTTCTAAATTAATTCCAAGTGTTTTGTATTTTAATCGGGCTCTCTATTTTAAATTGTTAGTTTTATTTATCTGTTGAATATCGTATTAACCACACAGCAGAAGGCAATCGGATTTGCAGGCAGCAGCGAGGACCGTTAGATCTTGCACAGTTCATCGGTGGGAAATCACATCGCAACCGTGAAGACTTCGCACATCGCGAGATTTAGTGTTTGTGGTTAAGACTTCACAATATAAGTTATTTACCTTGCGATGCAAAGTAGATCTACAAAGAGACAAGTGTGGACCGTATCGGGAGCGATTTCACAAATCGCAACTTTTAGAGTTTAGTGTTAAGGCGTCGCATGGTAAGTTATTTTGTATGTGATGCGAAGTGGAGAAGGGCCACATGTTGGCACGATGCATTTTCGCAGATCGCAAGGAATAAGGTTTAACCACTAAGTTGAGTTTTAAAGTGTGCGAAGTCGCGAAATTGCAAGTTTGTTAAATTTTTAAAAGTGCGAAGTTGCGGGGAAGGTAAATCTTATAAAGGGTGAAGTGCAACTCGCTTGTGATTGGTTTATATTGTTGTGGGAACCTCTAGAAAGAATTTTCGCGTGTATGAAATTGTTTTGGGTTTATGTGCGACCTGTTTTAAAGTAACAGTTTGTTGATTCCGTGCGTATTCTAATATTTTTTGCAACTTTTCTACATCATTTGGTATCAGAGCAGAGGTTGAGTTCTGTTCTCGAAGGTTGGAGCAAATATGCCACCCAAGAGAGGAGCTGGCATAGGTCGAGGAAGGCCGAAAGCTAATGCAATTTTGCTAGATGAAATTCGACATCTTCAGACAAGAATGGAGACAGTAGAGACTGCTCAGAGGAGAGCACCTAATGAAGGAGATGTCGACGCAACAGAGGAAACTTCTGAGGAAGAAGAAGTGGTAGAATATGAGGCATCTAAAGTTCTCAAGATATTAGCAAAGGTTAGTGGGAAACCGAGAATGGAGATTCCTTCATACGAGGGGAACCTTAATGTGGACGAGCTGATGGATTTGATCAGTTCAATGGATAAGTATTTTGACTTGGAAGAGATTGAAGATAAGAAGAAGGTAAAGTATGCAACTACCAAGTTGAAGGGCCATGCATCTATCTGGTGGGATGACCTACAGACATCCAGAGTTAGAAAAGGAAAGCCTAAGATCAAGCAGTGGGATAAAATGATAAGGAAGTTGAAGAATAAGTTTATGCCAAAGGACTATCAATTGAATCTTTTCAAGCAACTGCAGAATTTGAGGCAGAAAGGAATGACTGTCAAGGAGTATACATGGGATTTTTACAAGTTGAGCATTAGAGCAGGACATTCTGAAGATGATATGGAGAAATTATCCAAATACATCAATGGTTTAAGGTATGACATACAGGATGAAATCAATTTATTGAGTCCGAAGACAATTGAGGATGCCTACCAAGCAGCTTTGAAGATGGAGGAGAAAATTTTAAGGAAGCAAAGTCAGAGGAATAGAGGTAAAAGTCTAGCAAGAGGAAGAGGAACATTCAGATCAAGATTTCAGCACTCTTGGAATAAAACAGGAGGTTCAAGTAGTAGAGTGCCACAGAGAGGAGACTTTGGTAGAGGAATATTTTCACCCAGAGGTAGAGTCCAAGGAAGAGAAATTCAGTGCTACACATGTAGAGAATGGGGGCACGGATCATGGGATTGTCCTCATAACAAACCGCAAATCAGTGGAATGTGAATGTCTCTAAAGCAAAGGAAGAAAATCCTTAGGTCACCGGAAAAGAAGAACCACCTGAGGCAGGAGAGTCTTTATTGCTCAAAAGATTATTTCTTAAAGCAGAGAAGGAAGCAAATGAGCCAGCGCAGAGGAAGATTCTATTCAGGACTATATGCAAGTGTAAAGAAAAGTGTTGCAAAGTTGTGATTGACATTGGAAGCACTGATAATCTTATTTACAGAGAGATGGTTGAGAAATTGGGGTTTAGTAATATGGTACACCCTACTCCTTACAGAGTGTCGTGGCTATAGAAGGGACATCAGATTTTGGTGAAAGAACAGTGCAAAGTAGAAATACAGATTGGTACATATAAGGATGTCATATTATGTCATGTGATGCCAATGGACGTGTGCCATGTATTGTTGGGAATACCTTGGCAATTTGACAGAAAATCCATTCATGATGGAAAAAGGAATACCTACACCATAGAGAAGGATGGAAAGAAGCACACATTGCTACCTCTAAAGGATGAAGCAGATAAAGGAACAACTAAGAAAAATGTTATGCAGATTAGTGGAAAGGAGTTGCCGCAAGAAGTCAAAAAGGAGAAAGAAATGCATTTTGTTGTTATAAGTAAACCCAAGGTAATTCTGACTTCTACAAATTTAGACAATCTACCTGTGGAAATTAAAAATCTGTTAGATGATTATGCTTATATAGTTGTTGATGAATTACCAAGTAAATTGCCACCAATCAGAAGTATCAATCATCACATAGATTTAATACTTGGTGCAAGTTTACCAAACAAAGCAGCATATAGAATGACCCCTCGAGAGAATGAACAAGTTGGAAGACAAGTACAGGAGCTGTTAGATAAAGGACTAATCAAAGAAAGCCTTAGTCCATGTGAAGTACCAGTCGTGCTTAGTCCAAAGAACTGAGGTGAGTGGCGCATGTGTACTGATTCCAGAGCCATAAACAAGATCACTATCAGGTATAGATTTCCATTTCCACGCATAGATGATTTGATGGATTGTTTAAGTGGGTTAAAGTATTTTACTAAAATAGATCTAAAGAGTGGATACCATCAAATAAGGATTAGAGAAGGAGATGAATGGAAGACTGCTTTTAAGACCAACAATGGGTTGTAGGAGTGGTTGGTGATACCTTTTGGGCTCACTAATGCACCAAGCACATTTATGAGACTAATGAACGAGGTTTTGAAAGAGTATGCTGGAAATTTTGTGATAGTCTATCTTGATGACATTTTGATTTTCAGTCAGAGTAAGGAGGAGCATTTGGAGCATGTCAAGCTGGTGTTAAGTACTTTGCAAAAGGAGAAGTTGCTCATAAATTTGAAGAAGTGTAGTTTCATGAAGAAGGAACTCATTTAATTGGGATTTATAATCTCAGAAGAAGGCTTGAAGATGGACCCAGAAAAGATCCAGGTAATACTGGATTGGCCAACTCCAAGAAGTGTATTTGAGGTAAGGAGTTTTCATGGTCTTGCAAGTTTTTACAGAAAGATTATAAGAAGTTTTAGTCAGATCTATGCAACAATAATTGAAACAATAAAGGAGAGAAACCAGCCATTTAAATGGATAGAAGCAGCAGATCGGAATTTCAAATTGTTGAAAAAGAAGATCACTGAAAGACCTGTTTTGGCCTTGCCAAATTTTGATAAAATATTCCAAGTTGAGATTGATGCCAGTGGGATAACAATTGGAGTTGTCTTGAGTCAAGAGCAGAGACCGATAGCTTATTTCAGTGAAAATTTAAATGAGGCCAAGAAGACGTATTCATCCTATGATAAGGAGTTCTATGATATTTTGCAGACTTTGAAGAAATGGAGGCATTATTTGATGCCCAAAGAATTTGTGTTGTATTCAGATAATCATGCACTGCAGTTCATAAATAATCAGCCAAAGTTGAACCAAAAGCATGCAAAGTGGGAGGAGTTTTTGCAGAGTTTTACCTTTGTAATCAAACACACAAGTGGTAATTCAAACAAAGTTGATGATGCTTTAAGTAGAGTAAATTTGATTATGCGGGAATTGAAGATTGGCATTTTGGGGTTTGAAGAGATGATTGACATGTATGAGAAAGACACGGATTTCAAAGAAATATATGCAGATGTTAAGAATCCAGTGATTCATAATAGAAGCCAGTGGTTAGATTACTTGATTCAACGAGGATTGTTGTTCAAGAATAATAAACTGTGTAAACAGATGCCAAAGACAGCAAAGAAAGAAATGGAAGCCATTCTGGAGAAAAGAGCAACAAAGAAGACCAGAGGACAAAACTATTATCAGTATCTAGTCAAATGGAAAGGACACCCAGTGGAAGATGCTAGTTGGATGACAACAACAGAGCTACAGAAGTTTAATGTAGATTCTGAAACATTGATGGATCAATCTTTTCTTCCCTGGGAGTTTGATGCAGGAGCATCCGGATTTAGCCAGCGATGTGATTGTGTGTTCACATGTTGTGGCTAACCAGAGGTGAAAAAACATTGATTATTAATATATTAATTAGTTTTAAATGAGAGGAGTTACTATGTTTTGATTTTCCAAATTAATTAGGAATAAAATAGCAAATTGGTTTCTCCCTGCGAGGAGATTAAGCCAAGTAGGTTAGAACATTTAGATAGGATGGAAATTGTTTGTTAGATTGGTTCAGCAGAAAGTTATTAAAAGATGACAAGAACCACTTTCAGGTAGATATATATATATATCCATGAATAGGTGTGAGAGAGTAGAGTGGAACAGGTGTGGAATATGTGCAAGAGAAGAGTGAGAGAGGAGTGAACAGAGAGCAGAAATAAATGTAAAAACTAGCCATCCAAGGGCTTGGCTCTGTGTATTTCATTTCTAAATTAATTATAAGTGTTTTGTATTTTAATCGAGCTCTCTGTTTTAAATTTTTTTTTTTATTTCTCTGTTGAATATCGTATTAACCGCACATTAGAAGGAAATCGGATTTGCAGGCAGCAGCAAGGACTATTAGATCTTATGCAGATCAACGGTGGGAAATCACATCGCAACCATGAAGACTTCGCACATCGCAGGATTTAGTATTTGTGGTTAAGACTTCGCAAGATAAGTTATTTACCTTGCGATGTGAAGTGGATCTACAAATAGACAAGTGTGGACCGTCAGATCCAACAAAGACCAACGGCGAAGATCAAAGCGCACCAGGAGCGATTTCGCAAATCGTAACTTTTAGAGTTTAGTGTTAAGGTGTTTGCATGGTAAGTTATTTTGTATGTGATGCGAAGTGGAGAAGGGCCACGTGTTGGAACAACACATTTTTGTAGATCGCAAGGAATAAGGTTTAACCACTAAGTTAAGTTTTAAAGTGTGCGAAGTACAAAGTCGCGAAATCATGAAATCACAAGTTTGTTAAATTGTTAAAAGTGCGAAGTTGCGGGGAAGGTAAATCTTATAAAGGGCGAAGTGTGACTTGCTTGTGATTGGTTTATACTGTTGTGGGACCCTCCAGAAAGAAGTTTCGCGTGTATGAAATTGTTTTGGTTTTATGTGTGACCTGTTTTAAAGTAACAGTTTGTTGATTCCACACGTATTCTGATATTTTTTGCAGCTTGTCTGCATCAGTTTGGAATTTACTATAGACATAAATGATAATCTCCACACATTTCACTACCATGAAATTAATTGTTAGTAGCATTATGTATGGCCATATGGATTCTATGTACGAAGGATAAGGAGGAACATTATGATTTTCAGTAGAATGAACAACCATAGAACATTTCACTACCATGAAATTGACTCTTAATAGAATTATGTATGGCCATATGGATTGTTGACACCTAATCCTAAGGGTTGGGTGTGGATATGTAATATTGTATAATAAATAATATTAGGAAATAAGGAAGGCCAAGAGTCATTGGGAGATGAATCCCAATAGCCTCACCTCCATGTATAATACATGTACATTATTCAGCTAATACACATTCTGATTTGAGGAGTTACCTCCTGGTTTGACATGGTATCAGAGCCAGTCCCACTATTGGCATTTTTGCCTGTGGTGTAACTCCCTCATTCCTTTGCTCAGTCAATTTTTCTGTATAGTTTTGTTGTTCCATTAAATTGATGCTATATACTGTTATTCTGCATTTTTTTTATCTTTGCAATTTATGCACAGCTCTGACATTTGCAGCTCCTACAGCTCCTGAAGATTCTGCAATTCCTGAAACACTGCAAATTGCAGCCCCTGCACACACCTGCAAATTCTGCAATAGTTATTAAATTCCGCCATTCAAAATTTGTAACGGCCTCTCGGCCTCCCTCTCTCCAACGCTCCCTTCCTCTCACAGCCATGCGTCCTTCCACACTCCCCTCTCCCCCTCACACTTCCCTCATGCGCTATCCGTTACCTAATTCTTCTACGCATTACCCGACTTCCTGCTACAGCCTGCATAGCTTTGTCTATTCTTTCAACTCCTGCATCACTCGACTCACATTGAAGAGCGCCCATTGTATAGCCGACTCCTCTCATACGCTGTATACATATTCAATATCGCTTTACCTATCATATATCGCTTACAGCGCTCATATATCATATTCATTATCACACTGCTGTATCGCATATGATACCACCTCCCTGCCTGCGCATACCCCGTCTCCATTTCCCACGCCATTCCAGATTTTTAGCTCGCATGGTATCGGCTCCTCTGCAACTGTAATGCACCGCCCACCATTCATAATACGACCGTCCAATACAATACGCAGCATTCAAAAACAGCGACACTCCGCCCACAGCAATGCTCCCTCGGCCTTTGGCTGCCATCCCCTATCACTGTGCATTGCTTATCCATGTTTATAATACCACTGCACGTTGTTTATAATACCACTCCACTGTTTATAATACACGCCTCCACGCTGCATAAATTGTGATATATAACGCTCCTCCACGCTATTTATAATATACACAGTCCACGTGTGTTCCACATCATTGTTCCATATACCATTCCATATTACCGCCCCCACGCTGTCTATAATACCGCCTCCACTTATACGCTGCATTACCTCCACTTATACGCTGCATATATACCCGCCCTCCATTTATATATCAACACACTCATATATTACAACGCACCATATTATATTACGTTTTGTTCTCCATATTACATTATTTCACTCCATATTACGTTCTGTCCGCCATTTATTCTCACTATCATATTGAATACCGACCCCCCCCCCCCCACCCAGCATATTTTCAATACATATAAATTTTCCTTCTTCAAACACAAAAAAATACATATATTTTAGTGGTGCAGAATTCAGTGTTTTTTAGCAAAGAGTTTTTGTCCCCTTTAATTGAGAAAATTTCCAGAATTGAAAATTTTCTAGCAAAATTTTTTCTCTTCAAAAGTTTTTTTTTCCAGCAAACTAATGCATTCTCTCATATCTATTGTTGGGGTGGTTCTCTCCGGCAAAGAGAACTATCTTGAATGGTCTCGGAAGATTAAACACACACTCATTTTTAATGAGTTGTGGAAAGGAATCTATGAAGGGAAAGAAGGAAATCCACCAGCAAAGCCCACTTCAGACAAAGAGCTCGCCATTTGGGAAAACAAGAACTGCAAGGCCTATGCCTTGATTGCAGCTTCCGTAAATGAAGAGGTGAGTCGCCACATTTCATCATTCTCAAATGCCTATGATGCCTTGAGCAAGCTAAAAGAACTCTATGACTCACATTCAGAATTAGAAAATGTTCAATTGATGATTAAGTTGTTCAGTCTTGAAATGAATAATGATGATCCCCTTGCTTTAGCTTCAGAAGTTAGATCTATCATGCATGATATTGATAGCACTGGTGTAAAAATGGACATACCTCTCATAGCATATGTTAAGGCATTATATCCGACTTACTCACATTATCTTGAGTCTTTGCAAGCAAGTGGGAACCTTGAGCATATCACCTTTGATACACTTGAGAAAAAGTTTGCAGAAAGAGAGAAAGCTTTTGGGAAGATGAGATTCCCTTCATCTTTTGAAGAGGCTGCATACTTGGCACACAGAGAAAAGAGTCATGCTCCAGATTCATCCAGAGGAAGAGGTGGCAGAAGAGGAAGAGGAAGAAGAAACTTCACACAAAGGGGGGGCAGACAATCTGACAAATCCAATCTTCATTGCACACGTTGCAATAAAGATGGACATGATGCATCCAAATGCAGAACACCTTGGGAGAAAATTGAGCAGCAAAGAAATCAAGAAAAAGGTAAAACTAATGACAAAGACAAAGGTAAAGCACCTGAATCCGCTCATTATGTTCTAGCACATTGTAACAATGGAGTAACTGAAGACTTATTTGATGTTTCATTTACTTCATGGAGAGATGATTGGTTGCTAGATTCAGGAGCAACATGTCACATGACATTTAGAAAATATTTTTTTGAAGAATTCACTAACAAAGTTGATGGAGCAGTATATTTCGCAGATAAATCCAAACTCAAGCCATCAGGGCTTGGCACAGTCAAGCTTAAGTTGCTTTGTCTTCCAGATCATATCCTACATGAGGTTCTATACCTCCCTGAGTTGAGGAGAAACTTGTTGTCCCTGGTCCAAATCCGCCAGCAAGGACACTCCATTCACTTGTTTGATGGCAAGGCAAAGGTCAGAAAAGCATCAGATCACTCACTTGTCATGGAGGGAATAGAAGAAGGGATACTCTTGAAGCTGAAAGGTTCATCTACTCATGCTCAAAACTTTGCATTTAGTTCACATCATGATGAAGGTACATTCCCATCAAGTCTTTTATGGCATGCTAGATTTGGACACTTAAACTATGAAAGCCTTCGTTTGTTGAAGAAAAGTGGTGTTAATGGACTGCCTACAATTCCTAGAAAACCTAAGGAATGTGATGCTTGTATTCTAGGAAAGCATAGCAAACAGCCATTTCATGATTCACACTCAAGAGCACATAGGAAACTTGAACTTGTTCATTCAGATTTATGTGGCCCTATGCCTATTGCTTCCGCAAATGGAAACAAATACATGATGACATTTATTGATGACTACACCAGAATGTGTTGGATTTACTTACTGAAGAATAAGTCTGATGCTTTTCAAACTTTCAAGAATTTTCATGTATGGATTGAAAATGATGCACAAACTCATATTGGCTCTCTACGTACTGATAATGGAAAAGAATACACTTCAAACGAATTTGAAAATTATATTCGTCAACATGGAATCAAACATCAAACAACTGTGCCATATAATCCCCATCAGAACGGTGTAGTCGAAAGAATGAACAGAACTATTTTAAATATGGTTCGCTCCATGTTATTTTTCAAGAATGTAAAATTGATGTTTTGGGCTGATGCAGTTCTATGTGCTGTTTACATAAAGAATAGGTGTCCTTCAAGTTCAATTAGAAACAAAAATCCTTTTGAAATGTGGCATGGCCACATTCCTTCGGTAAAGCATTTCAGGGTCTTTGGGTCCACCTATTATGCCTTGATACCCAAGGGTCAAAGGAATAAACTTGGTGCTAGAAGTCGAAAATGTATCTTCTTGGGGTACTCCAATACCTCCAAAGGATATCGTCTCTATGATGAAGCAAATAAGAAGTTTGTAATAGCAAGAGATGTCATATTCCTTGAATCTTCCAAGAGTGACAAGGTTGTTGAGTGGCAACTTGATCGCCTGGATAGATTCACACATGCAAAGTCTTTCCAAGAATTTGATAATGTGATTCCACATCTTGAAGGGGGGATTCCAATATTGAATCAAACTGTGGAATCATATCCCGAAGGACTCTCTCCCCCACATGAAGAAACAACCACGGATGACACATTGGATGATGTGATTGACAGAATTGGGAGATTGAATCTTGAATCAATCCCAACTCAGTCAAATGAACAACCTGGGCCATCTCAGAAAGGTCCTCCCAAATGGCTGACAAAGACATTGGAGAATGTTCATCCTGATGAGGTTGGAAAAACAGGAACAAGAAGTTCCACTCAACAAATTGAAGGTGATGTAGATAATTCTGATTTTCCTGTTGATATGGATATTGCTTATAACTGTGAATTGAGTTTGTCTACAGATCATGAACCAATTTGCTTCAAAGAAGTCGCTTCTCATGATGAATGGAAAGAAGCAATGCAAAAAGAGTATGATGCCTTGATAAAGAATGGCACTTGGAAGCTGGTTGATCCGCCTTTGGGAACGAAACCAATTGGCTGTAAGTGGGTCTACAAGAACAAGTATAAAGCAGATGGCTAACTTGACAAGCACAAGGCCAGGCTTGTGGCAAAAGGTTTTGCACAAAAAGAAGGAATCGATTATGAAGAAACTTTTTCTCCCACAGCAAAATGGACCACCATCCAGACTCTCTTTGCCCTAGTAGCTCAGAATGGATGGAAAGTCCATCAGATGGATGTAAAAACAGCTTTTTTGAAGGGAGATCTAAAGGAGAAAGTTTATATGTCCCAGCCAGAAGGATTTGTGGTAAAGGGTCAAGAAAACAAAGTTTGCAAGCTTATAAAATCCTTGTATGGCCTCAAGCAAGCACCATGAGCCTGGTATGAGAAATCAACCGAGCATCTTCTGAAACTTGACTTTAAACATTTTGATCTTGATGATGCAACTTTGTTTGTTAAGAAAGTTGGAAAAACAGTTGTATATCTTGTGGTATATGTAGATGATCTTTTGATAACAGGGAACAATGAGAGCTATATTGCATCCATGAAGAAAGAATTGAAGAAAGGTTTTGAAATGATTGATTTGGGTCATGTTCATTACTATCTGGGTATTGAAGTAATTCAACATCCTAAATTTATATTTCTTTCTCAAAAGAAGTACATTGGAGATCTCTTGAACAAGTTTGGCATGGATGAATGTAATCCCTTAACCACTCCAATGGACCAAAACTTGAAGCTCACATCTATTGAAGGGAAGGAATTTGAGGATGCAACTAAGTATAGAC
The DNA here is from genome assembly GCA_034641835.2 of Pinus albicaulis. NCBI lineage: Eukaryota > Viridiplantae > Streptophyta > Pinopsida > Pinales > Pinaceae > Pinus > Pinus albicaulis. The sequence continues at coordinate 1,120,218,048 of CM076577.1, read as the reverse complement.
AGCGTATAGGAAGTCTTATCTACTTGACCACCACCAGACCTGACATTTCATTTGTTGTTGGAATCCTTTCAAGGTTCATGCAAAAACCTTGTGAAGGACATTGGTTTGCTGCAAAAAGAGTGTTAAGGTACTTGAAGGGGACTCAAGACTTTGGACTCAAATATACACAGGTAGGCGACTTCAGCTTGATCGGATACTCTGATTCATACTTTGATGGCGACAAAGAAACAGGGGTGTCTACTACAGGTTACACCATGAGTCTTGGATTAGGAGCTGTCTCATGGAGATCACGCAAACAGTCAGTTCCAACAGATTCCACGACCGAGGCAGAATATGTGGCAGCAGCTGAAACAACAAAGGAAATTGTGTGGCTCCGGAAAATCCTAGAATATTTGCAGATGAAACAAATGTATTCCACACCACTCATGATCGACAACACTTCTGCAATAAAGTTGGCCAAGAACCCAAATTTCATGATCGAACAAAGCACATCAATACAAAATACCATGTAATTCAACATCATGTTCAGGCCAAAACCATCCATCTACATCACTGTTCCACAAATGAGCAAACCGTTGATATCTTCACCAAAGCACTTGGCAGAGAAAAGTTTGAAAAGTTCAAATCGATGCTTGGACTCACCAACATCCCTTCGGATTAAAGGGGGGAATGTTGACACCTAATCCTAAGGGTTGGGTGTGGATATGTAATATTGTATAATAAATAATATTAGGAAATAAGGAAGGCCAAGAGTCATTGGGAGATGAATCCCAATAGCCTCACCTCCATGTATAAATACATGTACATTCTTCAGCTAATACACATTCTGATTTGAGGAGTTACCTCCTGGTTTGACATGGATTCTATCTACAAAGTAAAAGGATGAACATTATGATTATGATTTTCAGTATAATGAACAATGTAATAGATTTGAAAAGAAAATGTATAAAAATGGAAAATATGCCCAAGAAATAACACCATAGAAGATAAAACTTCAGATCTTCATTAATATCAAAACCCTTCAGGTAGGGCAACACCATACATTCACTCCTTAAGGAAGGAGATCACTCCACAAGCCATATGCTTGCCCATACAATAATCCTTGACATCTCTCAATGGAGAGTCTCTAGCCTCTATATAGGTTTCATACATGCAATACCATGGGTAGTTACCATGGGTCTCTCAATACCATACATCCAATACAATGGGCATATCACTTTATTTCCTAGCTACATGTGGTCCCCTACATAATGTGGGTTAACCACTTTATTTATTAACTATGGTCCATTTATTTATCATTCTTATATTATTACATCATATTATTCCCTTGGGTACCTCCCTTTGTACCCTATATTATCCCCTCTAGGTACACTATATTATCCCTCTGTACCCTGATATCTTCACCAAAGCACTAGGCAGAGAAAAGTTGGAAAAGTTCAGATCGATGCTTGGACTCACCAACATCCCTTCGGATTAAAGGGGGGAATGTTGACACCTAATCCTAAGGGTTGGGTGTGGATATGTAATATTGTATAATAAATAATATTAGGAAATAAGGAAGGCCAAGAGTCATTGGGAGATGAATCCCAATAGCCTCACCTCCATGTTTAAATACATGTACATTCTTCAGCTAATACACATTCTGATTTGAGGAGTTACCTCCTGGTTTGACATGGATTCTATCTACAAAGGAAAAGGATGAACATTATGATTATGATTTTCAGTATAATGAACAACCATAGAACATTATAGAATGCCCTCTAGTGGAAACTAAGAAAGGATATTCATGGTCAATGACAAGGTGGGTGAAATGGCAATGATAAGGTGGGTGAAATTTCCTTCATAAATGGTTGCTTTAATAGCCACTCCATCTTCTAAATTTAATAATTTTTTTATCTTTAACATAAGATCATGGTCATTGATATTAACCAATTTAGGGTCTACTCCACATTGTTAAATCCCATCTCTCTCGATTTGAGTCTATGATTTCGTAAGAGGAAACACATGCTCTTAACCATTAAGCCCAATATACATACATAATTGACATTGAAATATTTTACTTAATTTGAAGATTGAAATATTTTATTTTGATTCACTAAGATGTGATTTTTTTTTACTTTCAATTATTGTGTGTATCTATATATTTTTAACTTTGAATTCCTCTCTCGATATTTTGAAGCTTTCATGTTGAATTAGGTTAGAAAAAAATTGAGAGAAAAAGTTTCATCTTGAATATTTTACTTAGAGTAAATTTTGAAATATTTTATTTATGGTCCACATTGAAATAACTTTGTTATTAATATTTTTTTAAATGTTTTGAAATTTTCTTTTCACTTCGTTGGTATAAATGCTCGCGTTCTCCAAGATATAATGTTATTCATATTTTCCAAGGCATTGGAATTTGAGAAGTATGCCTCTGGACTTCCATTTTGAATGGAGTAGCTATCACAAAATGGAATCCAAATCTTTGCAAAATGTGAAGCATCCAAGAGAGTGATCCTCCATCATCAGAAACATAACAAAACAATTTGCCCACATGATAATCTAGAGCCAAAGCGGACAATCCTGTGTTTATAACAGTGAGTGGAGGTTCTTTGATAGGATCAGTGGAGGTGGTGTCTACCTGTTTATCACTCTTATCATCAATATCTTTCAATCCTCCACGGCCTGCTTCCATGGAAGGAAAAATTGCCTTTCATTTCTTCGCGATGGCTCCTTCTCTGCAACATATTCTTTCTTTTAGGGTACTCTTTCCTATGCTATTTCCTTACGACGTTTCTTTTCCAACATGTGGTGCAATTGCTAGTAAATAAAACAATTACATGAATAATAAGATATATATAAAGAGTGTTGCTCAATGAGATACCACAAACAACATTACATAGATAATCAGAAAACAAGTAAGTGGTCCAGAGAGAGACTAGAAAAAAGACAAAAACTACTACAAAATAGGGATATAAGCTGAAACTATTGAATAGTATAAAGACCGAATATATCACCATAGAAGATAAAAGCAATGCACCGCATGTCCAAAAGAAGGCATTTAGAAATCCAAAGAAAAATATTGGATATGAATAGTCAATACAAACAACAATCCAATCATCAAGAGTTCCAGAGAGAACAAAAAAATAGAACAGACTCTGCATAGAGGGGAATGTTCCCAACTCCTAAGAAAATAAAATTCATTTAAACTTGAAATTATATCACGCCCTCCTGCATGGGGAGGCCCTCTTTTGATAGTTTGTATGTCGTGGAGTTCTGCACCCAATGGATTTAAGTGAATGTGAGTTCCTCAAAATGATGTGAGAGTTCCCGAATGCGCTTTAACCAAATTGAAATTTGAAGAGGATTGAAGCATGTCCTGCACTTTTTCCAATCAATAGAAATTTTAGAATCTCTAAATATTATTAAGGATTTGATACATATCCACGAAGCACAATAAAGGAGTCCCCATAGTGCCAATATCTTCATTTTGGAATGGCCACTATTCTAACGGAAATAATAAAAGATTCATCCTCCACATAATATTTTAATAGGATATTCTCAATAGCATCCACAAATTAAAGGTTGATATTTATTTGAGAAATAGTTATGCTCCTTTTATTTTTTCATTAAATTGATTAATTACAGAAAATTTTATATGAACAAGTGTCATATTAAATGAGTTATGATTTTTTGGGCATTTGATATTGATAAGCCATGGTATTGACCCATGATATTCTAACAAAGTTTGTTTAAGCTTAAGAATCTCCATGTTAAAATTATCAATGGATAATAGCTCTTGCAAGCTCTAAACAAGACTTGAAAATCTCATAGGGTTGAAAGTGACTCTTCATGGTTAAGAATTTTATTACATGTTTTTTTTTAAATGTATAAATATTTAATTTATATATTATTTTTTAATAACTAATAAAAATAATTTTAATAAATTTTAATTTAGTTTATTTATATAATTTTTTAAAGTTTACAATGTTAAATGTATCATAAGTGTTTAAATATTTAGCACGGGTTGATGTCTATTAGTGTTTACCAACCATTTAATTTATATAATTGTACTAATTTTCTATTATAAGTAAACTTTATCATATTAATATTTATGTGAACTTCATTCTTGTTAACATAAATATTAATAAGCTATCGTAGCCATGTATTCTATTATTGTCGTTGAATTTACAAAATTTTACATGTGTAATATGCACTCTATAATGTTTATGCATAGTGTCCACTAGTTTTAATCCAGTTGAATGTACGGTTTGAAACTACTTAGAAACCCTTATTTGATGCTTCTTGAGTAGTGATTATTTCATATTTAAAATTAGTTTAATCCATTTGCTTTTATTTGTATTTTATACCATGTTGGAGGAAGGATATTTTTTAATGTTTTGATTTTATTTTAAATTAAAGGTTATGATAATTATGCAGAGAGAAGCGGTGGCACACTATGTAGAATATATTCTCATACTTATTTAGCCTTGTTTGAAAAAGCTAACATATTGTTATTCCATTTTTATGGACAGACATAGCACATGAGTGCAATGATCTAAAATCATTGAAGAGGGGCACACACAGTGCAAAAAGATGTCAGGTCTGATGGAAGGAATTATCATTGATCCAGGTGGATATTGGTGACATCTTGGATATTCCACTTGGACCCCCGCCATTATTTCTTTCAGTTTCCTTAATTGTAGCATTACTTACTATTTTTGGCAGTTTTCGGGTTCCAAAATTCTGGAGTCATTTTTGGGAAAACAGAGAGACCAGACAATTGGAATACCAGCTTATCGATCATTTTTTGACATCCTCTTGGAAATATTCGAAACGAGATATTATGATAGTCAAACGGAGATCGTATGCCAAAGTTATGACCCTTGAAAGTCGATGTTCCAACTAACCCCAATGAAGACCACAAGCTTTTGGCGCTTCATCTCTTAGGGTCAGATTTTTGGATGTTTAGGGTTTCCCATTGTTTCTTCATGATAAGGTCTTCGAGCCTCATTGTAATATAGTTCAGAAGGCGTGTAGCCGCCACATATCTTCTCAGAGATAAGCTACCATCGCTCGAACTAGTTTATTTCCATTTTGCATGTAACAATTTTCAGTACTTTGTTATTAATGAATTAAAGTTGTGTTTTTGTTGTAGCTCTCTCTTTATGTTTATATATGTATTTAATTTCTTCCTACATAAATCCATATCAGTGGTATCAGAGCGGTCTACTCTTTCTCTATTTTTCTCTGCATGTCCCCAACGAGGTTAGGGTTTAAGGAGTTGGGACTTGAACTAGTTAAACCGTTGCAAGACCCTTTCAACTGACACTGATGGCCTCTCATGGTGGAAGAAAAGAAAGACAAGGGAGCAGGAGATGCTATCAAATTACTACTTGAAGAATCCCTCAAGTGGAAAAGGAACGATATGATGGACAACTTTTCCTAGATCCTTTGGTGAATGCCCACTGCGACACATCTGCATCCAGTAGTCACTTCGAAGGCGTCACCCCATTCAAGGCACAAGTGAACTTCGATATCCCTATATTTGAAGGTCAAATAGATGTAAATGTTGTGGATAAATGGTTGAATCTGTTGGAGGGTTACTTTTCAGTACATAGTTTCTCCAATAGGGAGAAGATTATTTTTGCATTGCTTAAGGTCGCTCCCCATGTCAAGTATTCGTGGGAAACTTACTGTGGGAAAAGGGCCAAGGAACCCTCTATGTTCACAGGTGCACCCACTTGGAACTCTTTCTAAGATGCTCTCAAGGAACAATATTACCTTGTGGAGAGCTATAAACAAATGCATATAATGGACCACACTACGACAACAAAGGGACCAAGATGTGCATGAGTTCACAAATATTTTTCATACTCTATGTACAAAGTTGGGTATTAAATACTCTGAGTGACATCTGGTGATCAAGTACTGCGGTTGTTTGCACGAATACATTCAGGAAGAAAAGGAGTTCATGGACATCTCCTTGCTTGGTGTAGCATATCGATAGTTGCCAAGATTGAACACAAATTTAAACAGAATAAGCGAGACTTTGGATTTGTAAATCCGAATGAGGGAAAAGGCACCCCCAAACCATAGAAAAAAGGACAAAGGAAAGGCATGGTGACCCAGGACAACCCATAAAATCCACAAGCAAAGAACAACACCATGAAGACAAAGAAGGAAACAGGGAATTGATGTGAGTTCCACAAGAACCCCACTCACAACACAAGTGAGTGTCATGCCAAGCAGTCACTAGTGGCCAAGTTGAAGGCTTTAGAGTCAGATGCATGTTCGAACTCGGAGTTATACCCTAACAAGGGGAATGACAAATGGAAGAAGATTATTTATGCAAATCTCAACACCACTATTGTCACCACTAAGGTCCAGAAGATTAAACCCGAAGACCCAGAGAAAGGGGAGTGGCTCTTCCAGTCACATATGTGGGTGAAGGGTTCGCCATTGCAGTTCATTATCGATAGCAGGATCCAAAAGAACCTCATATCAGCAGAATTCATTAAGCAGTTGGGCTTGTCGATCACACCACACCTGCGACCATACACCGTTGGATGGCTCCATCAAGGACAATATTTTCGCATCAGTCAACAGTGTTTCCTTCCCTACAACATCAAACTCTTCACGGATGAGGTATTGTGTGATGTTTCTTCTCTTGAAGTTTGTGATATATTATTAAGCCAAGCATACTTAAGGAAGTGTCATGTTTTGTACGAGTCTAGACCTTACACTATTATTATTACTTTGGGAAATAAGTTATACAAGATTCTTTAGGTAGTACCACCTACCACCATCTCTTTGATCTCTGCTAAGAAATGCAGTAAGATCATCTCCCATAATAGTAATTTTTTTTTCTTTTTTATTTTCTCTCAAAGGAAGAGGAATATTATGGCCATATCCATGGCCCCCGAGAAGGGTTCCTCCATGCAGCAAAAGTAGGTAGATAAGGTCGTGGAAGAATACAAGGACATCTTCTCCTAACCCACAGGGGTACCCTTGCACTGTCAGGTCAAGCATTCATTCAATTTGACTCTCGGAGCACCTCTACCCAATGGGCCAATGTATCGCTACTCCATTCTGGAAAATGAAGAGATCAAGCGATAGATACAGGCGTTGTTGCAAAAAGGGCACATCCGACCAAGTTCCTCACCTTGTGGGAGCCCGACTATACTTGTACAAAATAAAGATGGGACTTTAAGGCTCTGCATTGATTATCATGAACATGTATCCAATCCCATGAATTGATGACCTTATGGACCAGCTCAAGGGGGCCAAGTATTTCAAGAAGATCAATTTGAAGTTTGGTTATCACTAGGTTTCAATAGAGCCCACAAATGTATGGAAGACCACCTTCAAATCCAAGGAAGGCTTTTTTGAATGGTTGGTCATGCCTTTCGGATTGAAAAATTCCCCTGCTACTTTTATGAGGTTGATGAATGACATCTTGCAGCCCTTCACCAACTCGTTCGTGATTGTTTATCTAGACGACATCCTCATCTTCAATAAGAGTTGGGAAGAGCACTTGCAATACATTTGGCATGTCCTTCAAACCTTGTGGCATCAAAAATTGTGTGCCAACTTGGAGGAATGCACCTTTGGCATGAGCCAGATCCAATATTTGGGTTACGTCATAGATGAAAAAGGCATGTATGTGGATCTGGCTAAGATCCAGGTCATTCAGGATTTTCTAGCACTGACCACTCTAACAAAGCTTCACAGCTTTTTGGGCCTTGTCAATTTTTATCAAAGGTTCGTGTTGGGATTATCCCATATCACTTGGCCTTTGAGTCAAATTACCAAGGGAAGAGAGAAATGAAATTTTCCCTAGTCTGAGTCCCAACAAAAGGCATTCGTTGAGTTGAAGCACTGCCTCTGCTTTACACATGTACTAAAATTCTCATATCTCCTACAACCATTTGAAATTGATACAGGCGCCTCTGACTATGCTATTGTTGCAGTCCTCACCGAGCACGGGCATATGGTGGCCTATCATAGTGAGACACTTTCTGATACAATTCAGAGGTACCCTACCTGTGATAAAGAGATATATTCTATCGTGCAGGCTTGTAGGAAATGGAAACATTACATTCTGGGGAAGGATACAATCATCCACACATATCACCGACCTATTTAGTTTAAACAAACACAAGGGAAGTTGTAGAATGATCACCATCAGAAGTGGTCTACATATATGCAACAATTCCACTTGAACATTAAATACAAAAGGTACAACACCAATCATGTTGCAGATTGCCACGGTCGGCCCCCAGTTGCAACATTGACTATTGTTCTCATCTCTTGTGGCCACAAGACCTTTGGATGGCCACAACTGTAAAAAAATGATCGAAATTTTTCCACCACATACCAGATGCTAGTGGATGGCAAGCAAGTTCCAGATTTCCACCTCTAGGACACATTATTATGCTACTCGGGCCACCTTTGTGTTCCTTCAAGTAAGCATGCCAAGCTGATTTGGGAGGCGCACTATAGTTGGGTCGCATGACAGTTTGGTGTGGACAAAACTGTGGTCGTACTACAAAAAGTATTTTTATTGGCCAAAAATCTGACAGAATGTTGGAAAATATGTCATATCCTACATTGCATGTGTCATCACCAAGCCAACCATTAAGAAGCAAGGCCTATACACCCCTTTTCCTACTCCCATATAGCACTAAGAATTCATCTCCATGGACTATCTGTTTGACCTCCCTTCTACCAAGCATGCTAATGAATGTGTAATTGTGGTCGTGGATAGATTTTCTAAGATGGCTATATTGGCAGCCTACAAGAAGAGTATCACTACAGAGGACACGTCCAAACTTTTCTTTGAATGAGTGTGGGTACATTTTGGGATCCCACAAACCATTATATCAGATTGGGATAGCAGGTCCATGAGCACATTCTAATCGAGCCTCTGGACACTATTGGAAACCAAGCTCGGCAACTTGACTACATTCCATCCTCAAATTGATGGCCAAACAGAGGTCGTCAAGAGGATAATAGTACACATACTTTGCATGTACAACTCGAAGCATCCACTAACCTCGGATGAGAGTCCTTCCTATGTGCAACATAATACAATTATAACAGAGCTCTCTGTAGCTCGACTAGTCGCAGTCCCTTTCAAGTGGGTCTGGGATTTCAACCATTATGTCTCATTTTCGTGCCTCGTGCGACTACACAGACATAATCCACACATTTACAATTCGAGGTTGATAAAGCAACTAGGTTTATTGAACACATCCATCACATCCGCCAATAGGTTCACGACATCAGCGAGGAGTCCAATGATAAATACAAGCAACAACATGACCAACATTGAGTGCAACATAAGTTTAAGCTGGGTGACAAAGTTTTGTTGCATTTGCATAAAAAAAGGCCTTACCGGAGCGCATTAAAATATTTGACCACTCTGATATGGGCCTTACACCAACACCAAGGTTGTGGGTGACAACGATTTCAAGCTCATCATTCCCCCATTCCTTGGCCTACACCAAGTGTTCAATGTGGACCGCCTTCAACCATACTTTACACCATTGTTAGAAACAACATACATTGCAGAACAATTAAGACCAACAAAGCTCAACCTATACTACATGGAACATGCCACAATTGATCAGATTATGGACACATAGATCAAGACCACTTGCCAACAGAAGGTCCAACTATACCTGGTTGTCAAAGCTGACAAACTCCTGCACAGAGGCAAGTGGCTCACTAAGGACCAAGTTCAGCAGAAGTTTCCCCATCTCATGGAGGCACTCAACGCAATGGGGACAATTTCTTCCTAAGGGAGGAGGATTGATCCAGGTGGATATTGGTGGCCACCTCCCTATTCCACTTGAACCCCGTCGTTGTTTCTTTTAGTTTTCTTAATTGTAGCACAACTTACTATTTTTGACAGTTTTTCTAGTCCTAAACTTTTGGAGCCATTTTGAGGGCGTAAAAGAGGTTTTTTTAGAGAATTGACTTTCTGTCTACTCTTGGAGATCTTCGAAACGAGGTATTATGATATTCAAACGGAGATCAAATGTAAAAGTTACGATCGTGGGAAGTTGACATTCTAGCTAACCCCACTGAGGGCCCAGAAGCTTTTGGCACTTTATCTCCCGGGGTTAGTTTTTTGGATGTTTAGGGTTTCCCATTATTTCTTAATGATAAAAACGCCTTCGATCCTCATTGTAACACAGTTCATAAGACATGTAGCCACCAAATTTCTTTTCAGAGATAAGTTATCATCGCTTGAACTAGTTTATTTCCATTATGCATGTAACAATTTTCAGTACTTTGTTATTAATGAATTAAAGTTATTTACTTTTAGTTGTAGCTATGACTTTCTATTTATATTTGTATTTCATTTTGTTCCCGCATAAATTCGGATCATTCATTCCAAACTATGCAACTTGTGTGAGGATATCAACACATTTTTCACTTACAGAATTGGTTCCTCCTCCTTCCCTTGAAATGTTCACAATGTTACTATTTTTTTAGAGTTGATACTCGCTTTGGGTGCATCCTTATCTATATTGTAAGTTCGAGGCATGAAACGGGCATTGAATTAAGTAAATTCTAGCATTGATTTTTTGTTTCGTGTTGGTCGGATGCCCTGAACTTACAATCTAGTTAAGTTGAGGGTCTCTGTATTTATAGTTGGAGTCATTGTCTCTGGTCAACATGAATTCACATCTCTTGAATGTTCTTCTAACCCACACAAATAAAGGGATATGTCTTGACTATTCTTTTCATTGATTACACGCTTCAATATGTACTTCCAACACTATCGATGTTTGGGACAATGCCAAGAGATACAGAGGTACAACATATGGTATGTAACATCTTCAACATTTTTCATGCTTGCTATGCTTAACAACTTTTAACCGAATTGTGGAGCATTGATTCTTGTAGACAAGGGCATAAGAGGTTGTAAGGGATATTGGTCCTAAAGGACCTTATACCCGCAAATTTGTTGACATCAATGATACAATAGCAGAGCCTTTGAAATATGGTATTTTTTAAGGATTCAAATATTATTCATGTTTATAGTATTATAGGTGACTATTCTAGTTTGAAAATTGATACATATAGAATGTAGGCGAATATTCAACAAAAAAACAAGTAATTTAATATTAAAATTAATATTTTTTTGGAAAATATTATCCATTTAATCATGTGTGTGTGTAAAAAATAGGTAAATTTTCAACCAAATGGGCGAATAATTTTTATCAAAAAACTCCCAAAAATAGCATGATTAGTGAAATTTCACCCTAAAATTTTCCCTATGTTTAAAAGATACATCAGGGCCAATGTAGAACATGTTGATCAAACTAATGGTTGTTGAGTCACTAGTGTTTGTACCATTTTTTTGTTACTTGAGGAGGAATGTTGTTTACACAAGAAAGAGTGAATGCCCTCGCAACATTTAGATACTTAATAGTATAATAATATAGCTCAATTAATGTCAATTGGATATAATTTGGGTGGTTTCGAGAAATGTTGCGATCCTTCCGACCCAAGTTCAATTCCTACATGTGGTATGTTGAACTTGTAATGAATATATCCTTCTATTAACTTAAAATATTGTTCTATAGCTCAATTAATGCTAATTGGATATAATTTGGGTGGTTTCGAGAAATGTTGAGATCCTTCCCACCCAAGTTCAATTCCTACATGTGGTAAGTTGAGCTTATAATGTATATATCCTTCTAATAACTTCTTGTGATCCTTCCCACCCAAGTTCAATTCCTACATGTGGTATGTTGAGCTTGTAATGCATATGTCCTAATAACTAGTTGTGATCCTTCCCACCAAAGTTCAATTCCTACATGTGGTATGTTGAGCTTGTAATGTATATGTCCTTCTAATAACTTGAAGTCTCGTTGTCTAATATCTCAAAATCTGCGAAAAAATATATATTCCTCATAAAAAATCTAAAAATATTTCTTTAAAATATATATACTTTTAATCGATAAATGAAATAAATATACTAATATTGAAGAATATTTATCAAAAATATATATAACTCAAACAATATTGTTTGTCATATAACCCTAACCTCTAATCCTATCATTGGCGAAGGGTAGCTCTATTTTCAAACACGATGATGAATAAATATGAGAACTATTTTCCATCACACTCAAAAATCAAATCGTGTTGTCTAATGTCTCAGAATCTGCGAAAAAATATATATTCCTCATTAAAAAATATATATCTAAAAATATTTCTTTAAAATATATATACTTTTAATCCATAGTACATATAACCCTAACCTCTAAATGGCGAAGGGTAACTCCACGCTGAAAAAGTACATATAACCCTAACATTTAATCGGCTTTTAATCCATAGTACATATAACCCTAACCTCTAAATGGCAAAGAGTAGCTCCATGCTGAAAAAGTACATATAACCCTAACGTATAATCGGCAAAGGGTAGCTCTAATTTCAAACACTATGATGAATAAATATGAGAACTATTTTCCATCACGCTGAAAAATTACAGACCGGTCTGTTTAGGCTAAAATACTCATATGTGTTACATGTTTAACCATACCACGCTGAAAAAGTACATATAGCCCTAATGTCTAATCCGCGAAGGGTAGCTCTATTTTCAAACACTACGATGAATAAATATGAGAACTATTTTCCATCATGTTGAAAATTTACAGACAGGGTAGCTCCACGCTGAAAAAGTACATATGACCCTAATGTCTAATCGGTGAAGAGTAGCTCTATTTTCAAACTGTATGATGAATAAATATGAGAATTGTTTTCCATCACGTTGAAAAATTATAGACCAGTCTGTTTAGGCTAAAATACTCATATGTGTTACACGTTTAACCATACCACGCTGAAAAAGTACATATAACCATAACGTCTAATTGGCGAAGGGTAGCTCTATTTTCAAACACTATGATGAATAAATATGAGAACTATTTTCCATCACGCTGAAAAATTACAGAAAGAGTAGCTCCATGTTGAAAAAAGTACATATAACCCTAACGTCTAATCGGCGAAGGGTAGCTCTATTTTCAAACACTATGATGAATAAATATGAGAACTGTTTTCCATCACACTGAAAAGTTACAAACCGGTCTGTTTAGGCTAAAATTCCCATATGTGTTACATGTTTAACCATACTACGCTAAAAAAGTACATATAACCCTAATGTCTAATCGGCAATAGGTAGCTCTATTTTCAAACAATATGATGAACAAATATGAAAACTATTTTAACCATAATTACCAAAATTACAGACTGCTCATATGTGTTACACGTTTAACCATAATTACCAAAATTACATACCAGCCTATTTAAGCAAGGTAAGTGTTACACGTTTAACCATAATTACCAAAATTACATACCGGCCTATTTAGGCAGGCTAAGGTAAGTGTTACACGTTTAACCATAATTACCAAAATTACATACCAGCCTATTTAAGCAAGGTAAGTGTTACACGTTTAACCATAATTACCAAAATTACATACCGGCCTATTTAGGCAGGCTAAGGTAAGTGTTACACGTTTAACCATAATTACCAAAATTACATACCGGCCTATTTAGGCAGGCTAAGCGTGTTCGAAAATATCCATATCTGTTACAAGGTTAAACCATAATTGCTGTGAGCGTGGATCGAACACGCGACCTTCAGATCTTATCTGATGCTCTCCCAACTGAGCACCCTTTTGGTTGACTGCTAATTGTCGAAAACCTTTATCATAGAATGTTAACAGTGATGACATCTATAACTTAACAATTTAAATAACCACATAAGATTTCATGAAATAAATAAATGCAGTTCGGTGGCTTTCCTTTGAGCAATTGAAAGGAATGTTATTCTCTTCTGGTATGATTAATTTTTCCAAATAACATGTTAAATTCTTGATTGGTATCTTATTATATTTAAATACCTTAAGTTACATAATTATAGCATATTTAAATGTCCCTATTCTTTTCGGGTATTCACATGTTCATTTTACATATGGTAGAAATTTATTTCTGAAAAGATAACTAGAGACATTTTATCGTTTACATTAATTATAACAAAATTGGTGGATGATGAATTACAATATTAATATAAAAAAATACTATCATAATATTAAGGTTAGGTGAGTGAAGATTTGAAAGTAAAATTTAATTTTTTATATAATATGGTATGAAAAAATGGTATAAATGTTGTGAAGAAATTTTGTAATTCTCACTCTCTTTTTCTAATATTTTCATTAATGAATTTTGATAAATAAGGAGGCAAGATGAAAGAGAAGCAAGTTTGCTTCTCTTTCAAGGTAAAGGTTTAGACTAATTGAATATGTAAACAATTTAGCTAATCAATCCTCTACTTAGTATGGACTAAGAATTTTCTTATGAACATGTAATAATTAAATTTCAAGATGTTTTGTAATACTATCATTGTTAACATATTTATTAGGTATTTTGAATTTAGGAACATAGGTATAATTTTAATTTTATTAAGTAGTAGGAAAAAATTTAAGAGATAATATTTTCATTTGGCTAATTTATTATGTTTTTCTAAAAAATATTAGTCAATTTCCAATTTTTCTAAAAAAATATTAGTCTTATTTTTATAGTATAAAATTATTCTACCTTAAAAAATACCAAAATTTTATATAGACTAATATACAATCATTACCAATCTAATTCTTTTTTTACAAAAACATTACCAAATATTTTACAACTAGCAATTGCCCCAAAAGGTGCAAAGAGAGGCCGATAGGTTTGTTAAATTGGAAAAGTTGTATGAGGAACACATTTGTAGACATGCATGCCATATGTTTTGTATTTTGCATTTGGGGATTATGGTGTATCATCTTGGGGCTTGATTTGGAGGTTTGTCCCTTGTTTGGTGTTTGTTATGGGTGGGGTTAGTTGGCTTTAGATGGTAGCAAGGTCAACCTTTGAAGAGGAAAAGTCTCGCATCAGATGCAATCTTCAATGCTCTTTTGGGTTTTGCTTGGAAACCAAAAAATTATACTTCTTTTGTTTGCTTAAGAATGCATCTCTAACTCTTTTCCAAGCCTTAGATGCATTTCTACCCTCATGTCAAAGATAAGAAATGCCATTTTTTTAGGATTTTATATACATTTCCAACCTTCATTCACTTTCATGAAAATTCAGATTGTATCCTTAATGTTTAAAAATAATTTTCAGCCCTTTTAATGTTGGGTTGAAGTGTCAATGACTCATTTCCCATGTTTGAAAACAAAGATTATAATTCAACGAATCAAAGATAGCTCATATGTTTAGTGGTATACAAAACAAAGAAAACAAAAATTATATTCTAATTTAATATATCAATTATTATTTGCTTGATTATAGAAACCAATTTTTTTTTTCAATTTAACAATCCTATTGGCGCCTCTCGATGTCTCTTTGCAGATGCTCTACTCGGATTGACCAATACTTTTGGTAGGGATTGAGCACCTTAAATGTGATAATTGTAGTTGTGGGCATATTTGTTGGAGTTACTATATATGGCAAGCTCTATTGTGTCAATGAAGAGCTAGTTTGGGGTGTGCTTGCCTATATGACAATACAATTGATGAATAACATAAAAGAACAGTAAAGGTGAACCAATATCACTGCTAGAAAGAAAAACAAATTATGGAAACATTAAGCTTGAGCATTTCACCATATGAGAACCTTATCCAACATGTTTGAGTATCTTTACCATATGATGACAATATCCATCCTTCACTAGACACACAACCTTAAGTGACCACTCTTTGGTATGATGACTTGACTCTACCCCATTGTAGGTTGGGTAACTTGTTCTTGTTACTAGAGAAGTGGAATAAAAAGAAATGGTCGAGGTTATCTGTTACTAGGGAAAAGCACATAACATAAAAAGTCAAAATAAAGGACCATATTTTACACTTACAGAAAGGGCTTGACAAAAACAATGTGATATATTGCATTTAACACACTGTAAAACAAAATCACAACAAATTCATGAAAAACAACAAAATCACAACAATCCATGAAAAACGCGCACAACAATTCATCTGCCACACTTCCAATCTTCTTGACATATTAAGCCAACCCACCTATAACGATCTTGGAGCACTTATTTCCCTTCTCTTTGACCATAGAAACAAGATTTTGAAGAATCAAACTTAGATTCTTTCTCCTCTCTTAAATTTCGATAGACCGCATTGGTCTTAATGGACAGTAACCATCATCATCATCATTTTATAGTTCTTATTTTAATATTTTATAGTTGAAACCCCTTATTCACTTATTTTATAGTTCTTATTTTAATATTTTATAGTTCAAACCCCTTATTTTAATATATTCACTTATTCTATAGTTGAAAGCCTTAATATATTGTGTATTCACTTTATTTTAATATTTTATACACTCACTTATTTTATAGTTCAAAACCCAATATATTCAATTATTTTAATATTTTATATATTTTAATATTTTACAGTTCAAACCCCTTATTCACTTATTTTATAGTTCAAACCCCAAACCCCTTATTTTATAGTTCAAACCCCAAGGTGAGAACTTAACTAACCAAGTGTTATTCACTTATTTTATAGTTCAAACCCCAAACCACTTATTTTATAGTTCAAACCCTTTATTCACTTATTTTATAGTTCAAACCCCAAAGTAAGCACGTAACTAAACAAGTTTTCAAACCACACTTATT
Organism: Pinus albicaulis; assembly: GCA_034641835.2. NCBI lineage: Eukaryota > Viridiplantae > Streptophyta > Pinopsida > Pinales > Pinaceae > Pinus > Pinus albicaulis. The sequence goes on along the minus strand of CM076577.1, from coordinate 1,120,201,385 downwards.
TTATAGTTCAAACCCCAAACCCCTTATTTTATAGTTCAAACCTTTAACCAACCAAGTGTTCAAACCCCAAAGTAAGCACTTAACTAAGCAACTGTTCAAACCCCAAAGTAAGCACTTGTAAGTAAGCAACTGTTCAAACCCCAAAGTAAGCACTTAACTAAGCAAGTGTTCAAACCCCAAAATAAATAAGCACTTAACTAAGCAAATGTTCCCAAAATAAGCACTTAACCAAGTTAAGTGTTTGTTCAAACCCCAAAGTAAGCACTTAACTAAAGCAAGTGTTCAAACCCCAAAGTAAGGACTTAACTAAGCAAGTATTCAAACCCCAAAGTAAAGTGTTTAACTAAGCAAGTGTTCAAACCCCAAAATAAGCGCTTAACTAAAGCAAGTGTTCAAACCCAAAAATAAACGCTTAACTATGTTAGTGTTCAAACCCCAAAGTAAGCACTTAACCAAGTATAAACATTAAGCCAACAAAACAAACATATCACCAATCTAAAGTGTTTGCAAGTGTTCAAACTCCAAAGTAAGCGCTTAACTAAAACAATTGTTCAAACCCCTAAGTAAGCAGTTAACTATGTTAGCATTCAAACCCCAAAGTAAGCACTTAACCAAGTATAAACATTAAGCCAACAAAACAAACATATCACCAATCTTGTGGCACTCAAATGCAACGTTCAACCTAGTCCCAGCACCATGTCAACCGACATGATATTGAACCAAAAACCTTTATGAATGTCCCCAAGTATTCTGATGTCATGCATGTGGGATTTATTCTCGAACCTACAAAGTTTAAAAATTAAAAAATCAATAGAACCCGAGAACGAATTGAAAAATGCCATCCGATTTTCAGGCTCAGATCCCGGACGATTGAGGGAAAATTTCACGAATCTAAAACATGGGTTTTTCTCTCAAAGCCCCCAATTAGTTTCAATTTTCAGAAATTTGGGTGGATTGTTGTGCCAATTGGGAGAAAATCTCGGGTCTTATGGAGCTAATTTCTCAGTAATGCCCAGAAAATCCCAAATTGATCTTTCAATGAGATTTTTTAAGATTAGATCTTCCATTTTTGACCATTTTGGTTTGGTTTGTGACTACGGGTAAGTTTGGAGTAATTTAGGAACCAGATTGTGTGCCATCATTTTTCCATTTTGCTAGAAAACCAATGAAGTTTTTAATGTTCGTGTAGAACCTGCAAATGCCAAAAAGCTGCAATTAAATTTTTTTTTTCTCATTTGCCTCATTTAGCATTAGATTTTGGTGTATTTTATTGTTAATTGTTTGAATTGTTTGATGGAAAATCATTTTTCTGTTCGCAGAGTTCATTTGCAGAGGGGCGAAATTGCAAAAAAGTGATCATTTTTTAGCTTATATCCTGGGCAAACCAAGATGGATCTCCAAAATCTGGAACATGGGTTTTTTTCAGAAATGAGCCAATTATCTTGCACGCAAAAAAATTTGCAATCTGATGCGCCAATTGGGAGACCCTTAGTTCTTTGGAACTCATTTTTTGACATGCGCATGTTACAAAAAAAAATTAAAATTATTTTAAAATAAAACATTTCTTTTATTTTTATGGTTTCATTATAGTTTAGAAATAAAGAATTTTTATGGAAGAACAACGAGTATGAGTTTTTACCCTAGTGAGTGCGGATTTTGTATGGAAATTAAACGTTGAGCATCTTAATGTTTCACATTACACGTGTTCGTCTAAATTAGGCTTAAATCACACACCAGTGGCTTTTTTTTATCATGATCAAGTCAACTCTTATGCGTTATGTCAGCCTTTAGCCCAAACCATACGAATTTTCAAATATGAAAACATATATATATATATATATATATATATATATAACTTGTGGATTTCGGTCATAGAGCACTAATGTAGCAGAGATAGCTTGAAAAAGGGAAGCAAGGGATTAAAAATAAGAAAATTATAGTGATCCTTTTAAGATTGCAGTTTAGGAGCTCGATTCAGTTCTGCAAGACAGAGTATAGAAAGAAGACTTTTTTTAATCTCTAGCTTGCAAAAATTTCATGTTCTAGACCTTCTTTGCGGAATTTTTCACTAAGACTTTATTTCAGACATTGGAAACTACAGGAACAAACCTGGGTTTATTAAAGAACTCTAGAAACACTAGATCTTGACCATGTTGCAGAAAAATACACCTCGACTTCTAGAAAGTTGCAACTTCAGACCTGTATCATTATCATTACGACCCTATAGGTGATTGTATTTTACAAACATGTGAAGGCTACTAATTGTGGTCTTGTTAAGGCTAATATAATTGCAGAAGTAGTTATACTCTGCAAATTTGTAAAAGAGACTGTAAGAAACCATTTTAAAGGATTGTGTGACATTTCTAAAGTGCATGCAGACTTGTGGAGAGATATAGTAAAAGACTTGGAGAACACCTACAGTGACATACTTTTAAATTCATCTATTTGTATACATCTCCTTGTACCATACTTACAGACCTGCGGCATTTGAAGGCACAGTGTCAAATTTGTTGGATCATAGTTGGAGTCGTAGAATTGGCAGTGTATAACAGAACCATTGAAGGCAACATCAAGAGACCACTTAGCATATTTTGAGGACGAACTTCTAAAGCTACCTTGAGCAGATTTTTAGGCTTTTTTGAAGCAGTCTAGTTGAGAAACCAATAGGAGATCTTGACTTGTGAATAATTGATTTATTGATGTTCCAACATGTACAATTAATTCTCTACCAATAAACACGCACTAAGGATTTACTCTCAGAAAATGTCTGCATTTTTCTCAATCATAAACTAAGAATGCATTCAGTTGAAATTTGATTCACTACTCCAGCGAGGATTTCTCCTAAATACTGAGTCAATAAACCCACAACTGCTAGGTAAACACAATTTTTAGAGCTGGTTCTCGCATAACAATTTCATATTACTTGTAGTCTAGTCTTTGTTAGGGTATGACCATGTATCCAGTTTCAAAATCATTCTCCTGATAAAACTTGGATGTGGCCCTATTCCATTTCTTGTTTCATAACATTGCCAGATAGAACCAGAAATAGAGACTCATTGATGTCACCACTAATATCACCAAATCTGACCTTGATAAGAGCTCGTCAAGCCAATAAACAATACAACCTTTAAACAATAAAACCTTTTAAATGGATTCACTTATACTAACAACAACTCCTAGGTGGTGAGTGGTATGCCCTACAATTATATTCAATTCTAATCCAAATTCAATACCATACTAAAATCACGTATCAACAATATTTGCCCCATGACATTCTAGAAATACAATATAGAGACAAATACCATATTATTAGGGCTACAATGTGAGAACATCTATTCTCATTATTGACAGCAATGTTGAAACAAATGGAAAGGTTGGAGTATATGAGTTCCACTCAGAAAACGTTTTTGGCATTTTTATGACAAGTGAAAGAGACTTTTACTTTGCAAAGCTGAGGGATATTGAAATACTTTGTCAAAAACCAAATATTAATCATTACAACAAAAGAGAGAAGAACGCATTACACCTGTTATCACTCCAATAATTCTTAATAGTTGTGATATTTTTTATTTTAGTTTAAAGAATATTAGAGGTAACCACAAACCTACTTTTAAGCCTTAGGATCTAGCCTTCCTAATGTTGAGAGAGGGCTCTCTCTATATGATTGGTCTTTGTTGATTGTATTTGATTTTAGGCTAGTTATGTAGGGTAATTTGGTTTTGGATTTTGATTTGATTTGGTGGTGAAATTAATTACTCAGATGGATAGATGTAGGTTTGTATTTGTTAAACACCATGTTGAAGCACACGCATGGTGTATGAGAAGGATAAACACACACACAAGAGAATCAACACACAATGAAGGATAAGCATGAGGCTTTCTTATTTTTCCATTACACATGATGTACATTTATAATACAATGGTGTGACTCTTGGTTTCACATTCCAAGATCACTTGGACTCCATTGTGACTTTTCGCATTCCACACCTACCCATGTAGGATTAGATGTTCCAACATCCCCCCTTAATCCGAAGGGGTATGTGTGAGTCCAAGAAAAGAGTTGTAATACAAATTTGCAAAGTATACATGGCAGCACTTGGGCTGAATCAACTCTCTGAAATGTTGGAAAAAAGAGGTGGTTTTAGGATGACCACAAACACTGGAACGCAAAACTTGTTGCAGTTCCCAGAACTCTTCCAAAACTGGCAAGAAGCTGAAGGCTTCTGCTAGAGGAATTGTCCCTCATTATCAATATCTATACATATTACTATGCCAAAGAATTACATTATTATAATAAGAACAATCATAGTTTTCTATATATAGCCTATTCCAATAAGCTCTAGTGGCTCTCGCAGTTAAGTATTTCATATGGGAAAGCCAGTTTAGTGATCAAAATTAAAAAGTTTCTATATAAGTGGGATTTGTGGACTGCATTTGCATCCAAGTCAAATAGAAATGTGAGTAAAGGTTGTTAGTTTTATTGATATATGTGCTCAATACTCTTTTACCTTTATATATTATGAATTAAAATAAAAATACACGATAAACAATTTATTTCAACTATTTAATAAAGATATTCTAATGGTTGTAGTAGTAGTTGTATCATTATGTTCAAAAATATGAGAAAAATTGATTAAATCAATTATTATATAGTGCATAAATATAATTATGCATATCTTAATTTATATATACCTCTTAAATGTACTGTTGGAGGCGTTATTTAACCATCTATTACTTTAGTTTGTCAAAGAGGCTTTATAAAAAATTAAAAAAAATTAAAAAAAAAATTATGTTAAAATAATTGAAATAAATAACAGGGAAAGAATTTTGTTAAAATAATTTAAATAAATAAAGTATATGTTAAAAAAAAAAAAAAAAAAAAAAAAAAAAAAAAAAAAAAAATTGAGAAGGTCCAACTTTATATAAGTCCAATCCAGGCAAATATGACAAAGTAGTACTTTAGTCCATAAAAACCCTTGCATTTTACCAAAGAAGTATTACGCATAGAATACCTGCATTAGGACAGAGAGGCCGCGTTTAATCCAGGGTAATAAAATAGTGGAAGAATATGAGATAAGGTTTATGGAGCTGGTAAAATATGTTCCTTACCTAGATACTGACGAATGTCAAGCCGAGTGTTTTATATATGGATTAAATCCTTAAATCAGGGCTATGGTTAGAATGTGGTAACCATCGCCAGTTGTAGCAGCAATTGAATGCACATGATGTGCAAAGGAACATTTAGGGATTAAAAGAGATATCAGGCCAACAGAACCCTCACAGCCAGGATTTACAGGGAAGACTCCCCGGAACTTCTTCAAGGGAAGTAGCTCCAGACCACCTCCTTATGGTAACAGGTTTACTATGAGAGGAATAGGAGCAAGAACTCCCATGACCATTAATATTGTAGCTGTTGAATCATCAAATGCTAGTCCATGGCAATCTCGAAAGAATACTAATAAAGGAAGAAATGGGAGAGGAAGTGGCACAAGAGGACGAAGCTCCTTGTCTAGAAATATACAATCTGACTCGAGGGTACCACCCAAGTTAATTGTTGGAGATGTGGAGAACCGCATTTTCAGCGTAATTTTCCAGAAGTCTCGTCAAATATAATACATAGAGCAAGAAAATAACCGTCATTAGATACTCAAGGCAATCATAGAATCCATGATGTAGTCAACAATAATCAGGCAATGCATCAATCCATTATTGTGGAATCTTCAGGTGTTATCAATGGAATAAAACTTAAAATTTTATTTGATATTGGAGCTACTAATAGTTTTATTTTATCATATGCATTAAATAGATGTGGGTTAGCAGCTTACAAGTAAAATGATTACAGACAGGTATAAATGTCTTCAGGAGAACTTCAGCCCATAGATTTAAGTGTTGAGAAATGAAAAGTTAATCTAGGGGTCAGTTAGACTAGGTTGAAAGTACTGGGATGAATGATCCCAACAGGAAATAACTTAGTTTCTAACTATTTCCTGAGATCTTGCGCTGATTCTTGGATATCACCGCCTTATTTTCATAATTATAGCAACAATCCTAATATAACTCGAGGTATATTACTCCAAGTCATCTTTGATAATTTACCCGAAATATTTAGTGTTATGTAATATTCAATAACAAGGAAAAAGGGTTTTCAACTTTTGGAAGAAATTGAAGATTATAACAATCATGATAAAATGAAGTTTTATATAATTCGATATTCGAAAGCTATGAAGCCCAGGGTGATGCATTTTATTAGAAGAGATGGGATAATTAATGCTAATCTAAGTATCAAAGACATATATTAAGCTCAATCCCATTTGATTCCTAATCCATTACTTTAATTTATATTCCATCCGACAAAGGAGTTGAGATAACTCACGGATTTCAACTACAAATTTTTCCACAATGAAGTTTAAGATTTTGTATATCATGCAAGAAGAGTTTGAAGTACATTCAAATTATTATAAATTGGGCACATTAACATCAATTTAGACATCAAACTTTTTCTGTAAAATTTTGAACGTTAGAATGGAAACTATCTTGATTGTTTTTATGCAATTGAAACATTCCATTCTTCAAGTGACGTTGAGCTTTCCATATATATATCTTACTAGCTAATAACTATAACCATTGATGATATGAATTTATGCAAATATCTTTTATACCGTTTTCTTATGTTAAAACTTTAATTACTATCCAAGTATATGTGTAATTGGTTTAAGGAGGAGAGTGAAGGTTTAAATTGGTATAGCTGAATATTCACTAAATTGGACATTTGGAGATTCAACCATTATGTCATTGTTACGATAGATAATTAGCCATTTACAACCGTAAGGGTATATCGTTGTCCAAAACAAAATAAAATGGCAACATAGTATTTTCGTGGAAAGGAAAACAATGTGGTTTAGGAAAGATAAATTAGGGACATTATGACACTATATGAGATTATTTATGGTAATCATTTAGGCATATATAAGGATTAGTTGGCGGAACTGCTCCAAAGAAATTAACTCTTGAAGAAAGGAAGAATGGTAATAAGAGCATGACTATGGACATTATGGCAAGACCATTAGATGTGGAGCTACAACCACACCAAAAGGATAAGCTAGTTTGAGGTAAATTAATGGATAAAAAAAAAATACACTAACTATTCAAGAAATATTGGGAGAAATCATGAGTAACGAACTTGAGAGTACAAGTATAGTTCACTAAAAGTACACATCAAAACAAAAACAAAACGGATGAAACATATGATTAAGACGGTGAGAAACCACCTGTAAGGTAGCAACCACACTATTAGAACAAGACAATATAGTTACCAAGAGAGTACAATGGAAAATTTCAAAGTGTGATCTCCATTGCTACCCTATTATAATCAATATAGTACCTAGGGAGGGCGGGAAAAGAACGAAATGACAAATTTCTAATGATGCTAATAAATGTTAGTTATCGTAATCAACTTAGAATATTGAGATCGAAAAAATAGCACCAAATGGGAGTGAGTAGAATTTTCACAAAGCAAAACAAGAAGTCAATAAAATTAGATTAAAGAGTGAATCTACAATAATGTCGATCAATTATAGGATAATTTATGTGCATGGGCGATGTCTATAATAGTTTCTCCCTCTAATGGGAGTTTCACATTGTAAAATTTTCCTTAAGTGACTAACTATATCCATGGATTATGGACATCATGGAGTGTGATTGGGAAATTCTATCCCGTGATGCCTTAAAACAAGAAATGATAAGTAGATAACATTCGACATTCACGTTATTGAATTTATTTATAGTCTTACCCAAGTTGGAAATAGTAACGACATTTCCAAGTGTAATAATTGTATGCATTAAGAGAAGAAAAGAAAACCAGGATGACTAGAGGTGAAAAAACAAAGTCAAAGTGATAATATATTTTTTTAATTGAAGTAGACATGGAATATTAGGAATATCGAGTATAAGGAAGTAAAGGGATGTTTTCTATCAAGAAGAATTCTCTTAAAGATAAGAGCAACATGATTGGTAAGGGTCAAGCAATGACCTGTAAGGAGTTGTGAACACTCCTAATTTGTTAAGAATAGCGAGTAATAAATTGGGAAAATGCTAAAAAATAAATAAATAAAAAATATAAAGATAATAATTATACACAGTTAGAAAAGAAGATACATTTGGCAATAAGATGATGCCTAAGGACTAATAAGAAAATGAGTAATGTGAAGAATAAGGAGAGGGTATACCAGTGATGTGTTATGTGTTTGGATTGAAGGAGTTAATAAAATAGAAATGAAACAATGGTTTAAGAAATGATGGTAAAATTAGTAATATCATAGCTAGAGTTAAGACTTTAAATGGTGAAACTTGCAAGAAATGAGACTATATCAAAAATGTAACATACTAATAATGTGACTATGCATATCTTGTAAAGCGGGAATTTCTTATTAAAAGGAGGAAATTATATGTTTGTCAACAATTGACATCTTGTTGAAAACATGACACTCTTGATAGACCTAGTATAATGCAAAGTGAATAATGCATTTTCAAGCAGTGACAAATTCCTTCTATGAAAATAAACCTCTCAATAAGGGATCTTTAGAGTAGTCAATTAACTCTTCCTCCATCTCCAGCGTAACCCTAATAATTAGCCCTGCGAAACCCTACTCCTTGGCTTCTAGATTTTAGGCTGAAGATGAGCTGAAATAACATGATAAAGAAGTTAATGTTATTATTATCTCTTTAGATCCAGATTACAGATCAAAGATAATTAGACTTAAAAGATAGATAAATAGCAAGAATTAAAAGATTGGTTGGATCCGTTTGTAGTTTTGTGTTTCAAAGTTCTTAATCAACTTGTATCAAGAAATTAGATCATGCTTCGACTAAACAATAAGTGTTTTGTGCTCTTGTTTCAATTCATTTCGTTTCTATATATGCAATCATAAAGGTTGGAGCATCCCTCCATTTAGATTTAGAACCTCAACCTATGACTTTTATCAGGTTAATCGGTTAATAGAGTATAGAAAATGGTGACTACATCCTTATTTGTATATCCGTGTTCGATTATTCTATATGATTATAATAACTGCGGGTTATATTTATAAGCCTTTAAAACTTATTTTGTATAATCTTACCTTGTTTTGGATGGATACTTAAGACTGTCAGTTTGTACTATGACATGTGAGAATATGTTAAATTGCTTAAACCTTGCTGGTACATGGATACCAATATGAAGAAAGTTTGCTTAAACATTGCTGATATTGGGATACTAATATAAATTATGAATTATGCTATGGATATGGTTTTCATATAAACCTAAAATGATGAGGTTGAAATGAAAAAGTGATGGCACTTGACTATTCAGGGTGAAAATGAATTTACAGACCTATTTTAGAATGTGTAGAAATTGTTATATGGGTAGCAATTTGTTTTGAACATATTGATACATACGTGGACAAGTGTTTTAACCAAGTATGTTATATGAACTCAAGGATCAATATCACAGATAACAACATATTTGGAATGTGTAGAAATTGTTATATGGGTAACAATTTGTTTTAAACATATTGATACATATGTTATAATTTGTGGACAAGTTTTTTAAATTGCAAATAATATCGTTACCAAACCGACCACGTGATGACAAAACTCCAAGAAAAATTGAGATGCACTGAGATTCCCTGATAGGGTGTTGACCCTGGTCCTACTAGAAGGGGTGGAGGTGTTGCCCATCGTTTATCCTCCAATACCTGGAATCATGGGAGAACTGTGCGAGTCATGCTCCCCTAGATGTGTGATGATGACTGCTAGATGCCTACAAATAAATTAAGTCGACGTAATCGACATTGCTACCCTTAAGGACTATGGATGGATCAGTAAAACTGATGCCATGGCATATTCCTGTAGAGGATGGATAGGATGGGAGCGGAAGAGATTAGGAAGGATAGGATGATTCTAGAATAGCTTGGGGACACTGTTGGGGCAAAACGTAACTACTAAATTGGTAAACCAATAAATGATCAAAACATAAATATTAAAAGTGTTTTCACACATTAAACGAAAATTCATCTATGATACACCAACCTTATATGATTATACTAATCATTGATATAATTAATGATATACGACATAAAACTTAACTTCGCGACGAATTTTTCTGAAGGGGGGCATATGTAACGACCCAACTCGAATTATATGGAACATAGAAATATTAGCATGCATATGAGACCTGCATATGATAGCTACATATGCATGTATCAGGGGTACGACACTAGTACGTGCACTAAGCAATTATGAAAAGAAACTCGGTGTAGAGTAAGGAGTGAATTATTGAAGTATTGAGTAACTCCCTAACTCACCATAATATAATGAAAACTAATACTTTGTTCAAAGAGAATTAAAAGCATTGACTTATGCAAATAAATGATGATATTTTAATAAATCCAAGATATTTATTAAATAATATTATTTTAATAAAACCAATATATTTATTAAATAATATTATTTTAATAAAACCAAGATATTTATTAAATAACAATATTTTAATAAATCTAAGATATTTATTAAAATATAATATTTTAAGATATTTTTCAGAGATATCTATTAAAAGATCATATTCTAATAAATATCAGGAATGGAGTTTGTGTATAAAAGGGGAAAGAGGGGTAAACTTGATGGGCATTGGTAATGAATGGGAAAACTGACCCGGATGCTGTGAGAGGAGTTCTAACTGCGTGGTTCATGAGCAGTGAGTTCGAGATTTCTAACAAGAGTTATGGAATGCTCTCGACTGTTATTGGAGTTTCTAGGGACCGGAGAGGTTGACCTCAGATAGGCTGGGAGGAAAACGACGGTTTGGTAACGGGAGCTGGAGCCATGACAAATCAGGAACACCTTCAAACACGGTTCTGTATTTTGAGAATGATGGTTAAATATGAAAGCTAAAGTTTAAGGTTCTTACACATGAGGTCAGCATAACACCTTAGATGTATTGCACAATCATTAATTGGAATTTCCTAATTAACAGGGGTTGAATTTTCTTGGGGATTGCACAAGCAAGGCAGGGCATCCAAAGTTAAGTAATTGGTTAAGTACTGGATCAAAATTTCTTGGGATAGTGTGAGACAGTCAGAGATAGTGTAGAGGGCTCTCAAGCGTGAGAGAAGCATTGTATTGTTTGATATTCTTGACTTAATGCAAATACAAATAGCGAGGTTTTTAGCCAAGGCTTTCCCCAGATAAATCTTTGTGTTGTGCGATTGAAATTATTTCTCTTTCTTGTTCATGTGATTGTGCAATCATAATTGGTTTCCGCAATTTGTATAATAGATTCAAGTATTTTGTTTTAGCATATTACAAGATCAGTTGAATCTATGTGGATTTTCTACATGGTATCAAAGCGGGTATCACTGTAGAAGAGAAGAATATTGGTTTGTTTTGAACAAATCGAATTTGCAGATCTACTCTTCAGGACCAGCATAAGATCATGATGTCTTTCTGTGGATTGAGACTTGAATATTCCCTCGAGGGTAGTTCGAACTGCATATCTTGGAAGGATGGGATGGAAGTGGTGTTGGAAAACAACGAGCTGAAGGAATTCATAGACAATGATATTTCCAGGTCCACAACAATAGATGCTCAAAATCTTGATGCATGGAAGAAGAATTTAGAAAGGCGAGAAGGATTATGTTAGAAGGAGTTCAAGATCATATTGTCTAGAACCTTTATGGAAAGACAACTCCATATGCTATGTGGAAGGCCTTAACCGATTTTTTTTCAGAACAACAACGACCATAGGAAGTTTTCAGTGAAGGACAGGCTCAGAAAAATCAAGATGGGGAAGGGCAACACAATACAAAAATACTTGAAGAATTTCACTCAATGTCGAGACGAGCTTAGAAGTGTTGGTGTTACAATTTCCAATGATGATATGATGAGCCTAACACTTATAGGCCTTCCCAAGAGTTGGCACAGCTACCAGGATTCGATGAATGGGAGGGAGACGCTACCAGAGTGGGAGCGATTGTGGATTGACTTGGTACAAAAAGAGATTCAACAGAATACCAGAAATGGATCCTCATCAAAGACCAATGATGAGGAGAATTGTGCCTTGGCTGGAAAGGCAAAGAAAGGGAAAGATAAAGTGTCCCATTCCAAATCAGACTCTAGTGAGGAACGCAAAAATAAGGACTTGTTGAAGATTAAATATTTTCACTGTCATGAGCTTGGACATTATGCCACAAAGTGTCCACACAAGAAGACCGGCAAGAAGCCCTCAGGAGGAGCGGCAGGTGAAGCACTTGCTTCACAATTCGAGTTGGATTTCACTCTCATCGCATTCATGGTGTCATCGGTGATGGGTTCTATGTGGTAACTGGATAGTGGAGCTTCATTCCATATGAACGACAACAAATAATTCTTTAGTAACTTGGAGGAGAAGGATCTCCAGATGCACATCAAGATGGGAGATGACGGGAGGTATAGCGCGACTGACATAGGTACAATTACCTTTCAAAGGGAGTCTGGTACTCCTCTCACATTAAAATATGTCATGTATGTTCTTGGTTTAAAGAAGAATTTAGTTTCAGTTGCTATGTTGGAAGACCATGGCTCCCACAACAAATTTGTGCGACAACCACAAACCTTTTAATAGGCCCCATTCCTCTCACCGAAGTAACACAAACTGCTACTTCTAGAATTCGAAATAGCCCTTCCAGGACTCGAAATAACCAAGGCCGAACTAGTACACTAAATTGAAGACACTGCTCAGAATCCCCAAATTGAGCTCAATTCCAGCAAATTAATATTAATAATATTAATATTTATTATTATTATTATTTTTAAGTATTAACAGAATTGTAAAAGAAATATGTAATTTTGAATATTCAATTTTCAAATAAATTTGAATATTTAAAATTTAATTTGATATAATAATGTATTATTATAGATTATAATTATAAATTAATAATATTAAAAGAGGAAAAAAGAAAATGGAAAAGAGATATTAATAAAACCATCATAATAAATTAATAAAATAAAATAAATAAGTTTCACATTATAAATAAGATAATAATAATTTTACTAACACAACCACATTAATAAATGTGATTAATAAAAATAATAAACACCAACATAATATAAACTATAAAATGTAATATATGTCATAACCCAACCCAAATATGCAATAAGTGACCTCAATCCATAAAGTTTTCTCAAATAATGTCCCTTTAAAAAAAAAACCATAAGCTTTATACCATATTATAATATAAGTGTAGGCTTCACATTACTTTTCGTCTAGTTCTCCATTTTTAACCCATTGACACAGAGCTCAAGAGTACGAGAAATAATGTGCTCATAAAATCAATTCAGACCCATTGAGACAGAGCTCAAGAGTACGAGAAATAATGTGCTCATAAAATCAATTCAGACGAGCGAGCTTTTCACCATATAATACTGCGTATATGAGAGTTATGAAGTGAATATGGTCAAGTGACATGCTAATTCCAACACAAAATGGTAAATGCTGCATGGATTATGATTGGCTGCTATACTATTAAAAAGAATGAGTAAATGTTGCACAGATGATTGGTGCCCAATATAGGTATATTTCAAATGCAATTCTGTTCACTGGAATAGCTGAACCAGAGCTCTATATTACCATGTGGCAGACTTATAAGCAACTACAAAACTAGTCGTGTTTCTATGACATGGGAAATAATTTATAATCCCCATTGGTATTCTTCTACCAATGAACTTCTCATTTAGAGAACTTCTTCGAAGGGTAAGGCATTGCGCATATTTTAGATAGATTGTAACTTCTTCAGCAGAATAATTTCGCATCAAAGTAATGGTTTCAAACTTTCCATCCACCCAACTTAGAAATGAACTATGAACTAGATTTAGACATATTCAGCCTCTCGATCTCTATAATCGCAGTAATGTTTGATCCATAAGAATAAGGAAAGCATTAGAGAGAGTTCAGGAACAAAGAGAAAAATGCACTAAGGATAGGGACGAGTTTGGGATAAAACGATAAGGTTAGAGAGAGGTGGTAGAAGTATTGGGACATGTAATGAGATATTGGATATTGAGTGTCAAGGATTAACTAAAGTTTTAATCGTCTTTTCAATTGAAGTTGTTAGGATGCTTTTTTACAGTAGAAAGGAGAAGTCGCAAAATTTTTGAAATAGTCAAAATTGATGAAGTGTTTGGTATTATGTGAATCCTCAATTGTAACTTATATTGAGATTCGATTATGATGGTTTTCAACTATATGTTCTTTGATATGAGTCTTGAAGGACCTTCTAATTTGACCAATATATGCTTTTCCACATGAATATGAAATGTGATAAAATCCCGCGATGAACATAGGATTAGACTTGTTTTTGGCAAACCTAAACAAATTTTTAAGGGTAGTGTGAGGTTTAAACAAAGTTTTGATATTGTTTTTCTATAGAATCTTGGAGACGTGATTGATAATTCCTTGGATGTAGAGCACAAAGACTCTAGCGATGGGGATAGAAGAAGGGTGTTTATTAGACTTGGGTTGGGATGCAAACTGGAGGGATCATTTGATCTAAGGAAGGGAGTAACTATTGGCTAAGCGGGCTTTGATAAGGTGGGTTTTCTCCTTTTTCAAAATATATGGGAGCTAAGTTTCGAAAGGATTGAGTAGCTAAATTATTAAGAACAACTAACTTTTGGGGAGGGTGATGGTGAGAATTATGTAAGTACCTATCAATGTGGATCTTTTTCCTATAGACTTGGTGGGAAAGGGTGCAGTCAAGTCTATTAGAGACAAGAACATTTTAAAAAGGGAGCAAATTAGATTGTTGGATTTCCATAATGAATTGGATGTTAGGGATATGTTATTGAGATGGAATATAAAGGAATCTAAGGTGGGAATACCATGGGTCCAAATTACAAAGGTTTCCTCCACAAACCAAAACCAACATTTGGACTTTAAATGAAAACTATTCAAATATTTGGTCTCGAAAGGTTCCATGTAAATATTGGTTACCACTGGAGATAGAGAATATGCCATATAGTACCCTCCATTTGCACATAACCGATTCCTTTGAAGCTAAAGAAGGTTGAAGAAAAGAAAATTTCAATAAGATTGAGGGTCTCGAAGTCAACTAAACTAGAGATAAGATTAATGGCTTCACAGACCAGGATTTTGGTGAAGAAGGAGATCACATTGAAACTCACTATGATGTCATGTTCATCTAGGTGAAAATGTCCCATTTTTAGATGAAGTCGTAGGAATATTTAATAAAGCATGGGATTTAGCTAGTTAAGGGTCTAAGTTTTTGTGCAAGAAATTGAGAGATGTAATGGGTAGGTGCACTAACAGTGTGAACAATGGGTCCGAGGGGGGCATATTTTTTATGAATCACGGGTTTCCCATATATTCTAGGGGTTTGATGGTTATGAGGAAGGAGTTGTTTTTGTATGGAGGGGTCCAATGAGGAGGACTTAATGGCTTTGGTGACAAGATTGGTAATGGATTTGAGGGGGGTTTTAGAAAGGGGTTTGTTGAAGGAGTAGGATAGGAGGATAGGCGTTTTAGCGTCATAGTTGGAGGTATTCATGACCACCATTGTATTTCACTTGTTAGTTTTCAAAATAATGATGTCATGGTTATTGTTAAGGGTGCAGATAGCAAGGAATTCTTTCTTAGAGAGGTTACTTTTGGGTAGATGGGATCTATGATGAATCCTATGAACATTTTGTCATATTTATTTTGCGTGATGTAAGGGAATCTAGGGAATTATGGATTCAATGGCACAAAGAATATCCTCATAGGGAATGCTCAAGGGAACAAGAACAAAATTAAAGCCTTTATCCATGAGGCTTAGGGTTGGGGGCTCAATATTAGAAGAGGAAAGGTTGATGATGGTAGAATGGAGGCAAGCATTGTGATAGAGAGTGGGAGGACATGGGTAAGAATCTAATTTAGGATGGCTCGGGAAATCAATTTTATTTGTGAAACAAGAATAAAGGGTAGATTATCGAGGGAAGGATTATTTGAGCGAGGGCTAGAGGGGGAGGAGTGACATAAATAATGAGGTGGGGAGGTATAAATTATGAGGAGGGGAGATAAACGAGACACAAACATGGTTCAACTTAGAATTATTCGGCGGAGGCTTAACAAGACATGTGGAAATGTGTGAATGGAATGTAGAAAAGGTTTGTTCAGAATGATATGGGCCCAAGGGATCCACCTCCCACGTGTTAATACCTATGTAATGATGCATGCGATATTGTATATGAGAATGGGGGTTGTGATCACATTTATATTGAAATTAATTTAGATATATAATAGTTGGATTTATATTAAGGTTTAATGATGAAAAATATGTGTTTCCTCTAATAAAGTTATAGGTTCAAATCTAGAGAGTTAGAGTATGTACACTTCGTTAAACTTTAATAACCAAATGGTTGTGCAGAGGTGCTCCCTTTACCCAAAAATAAAGGGGTATCATACACCAATTTGATGTAAACCGATATGATTTGTACATAGCATTGATAAAGCCACCGACCATGAGATGGAAGTTTTACTAAGTTACTAAGATTTAAAATTTATTAATGTTCTTATTAAGGATACCATTATGGTTATGAGATATTCCTCATTGATTATCAATACAATGAGAGTAAAAGGGGAAAATACATCTCCTATCTTAGCCACAATTTTCGAAAAGTTAAAAGTTCTTAATGAACAATTTTCCCAAGCTCACATTCATGTTTACAAGAAAAACAATTTACAAGCCAACAATATGCCAAATGTAGGACCAACTTTGAAGAAATGGTTGTTATAAATAGTAGGTTTGGAGAGACCCTGCACTATGCTAAAGTCGACACCATTTCCTTTTGAAATAAACTTGTTTTGGAACCCAAGGATGGAAGATGGGACTCTCTTTGTTCATGGCTTCTTGATCCTACACTATGGATTTCCATTTCTTCAAGCACAAAGTGGAAGAGGGATTTGGGCATCTCCAACAAGCCACTTAAAAGAACAAGAATAAAGTTGAAGTAACATTCACATTATAGTAATCCAAATAATGCAATCAATGCTGAAAGATAAACCACCTCCTCCCAACCTTCAAGTAATTGAAAACTACTTACAACTATTATAGAATAGAGATAGAATAGAGAACTAAAATGCAACTCTCATTTTAGAGATTCAAAGATATATCAACAAAACTAGAAAAAATGACTAATGCACTAAAATAACTAATTATCCTTTCATTACATTTATTAATTTTCCAACAAAAATTTTAGTACCTTTACCTCACCCAACACTTAATCACCAACCAAGAAAAAGAACTATCATAATTAACTATTAATATGGAATTTATAATAAGTATCTTTTTTCTTTTTGTAATGTCCAGATACATCACTCCAATCAGGAAAGGGAATTGAACCTATGATCAGTGCTATAACAGCCCACCTCATCACCGTTTAACCAAGCCCCACAGACTTATAACAAGTATCTTAAATGAACATTATTTAAAATGTAAATATTTTTTTATTCACCGCACTTATTTGTTTTAAAGTAATATGGCAAATAATAAAAAGTTAGAAAAATAAAAGAGATTGGAATACCATTTTTAAATTAAGATATTGAGTTTTTTTTTAAATATTTTTCTCCATTATATATAAATTTTATACTCTACAATATAAGCTAAGCTATAAGCTTTTAAGTTTTTATAGGCATTCCATGTGTTGATTAAAAATATATATATCTTTTAAGTTTTTATAGGAAATCCAAGTTTTGATTAAAAATATATATATGATAATATTTAATTTTGACTTACCTTAATATTAATCTTTATGATAATTAATCTTAATAGTAATTTTATAAGAGTTGTTTTCTTTTCTTTCTTTTTAAAATAAAAATGGATATAATTTGTATCAAATTTAGTTATGGTTGAATTATAAACGAATTATGGTTTAACTATATAAAAGAAGATGCTATAAAGTAAAAAGAGAAAGTTTGTTAATAATGTTTTCAAATATTTTGTTTTTGGTTATTGAAAAAGAAGTTTGCTCTCTATAAATTTTTGGAGATTTTATGTATGCGTTCAATTAGTTCAACGAGAAGAGATGTCATTGTTATACTTTGGAGCCTATTTTTAAGAGAATTTAATACTCAAACAATCTTTTAATCAGATCTCTTTTTGCCATATTTACAAGGAACAAAACACAATAACTGATAGCCTTTCTAAAGCAGGTATTCAACAAAATCATGGCATTTCGAAAATCATCGAACATACAAGGGATACAACACAAGGATTCTATCATTGGTCATTTATAGACGACATCCACAATGGACATAATTGACAGACATAATCTCCTCTGACATATATTTTTTGACTGATGTTTTTAGATTTTTCTTATCTTATGAGCATTGTAGCATAATATGTTGATATGTATATATTTGATTTTGATGACTTTAAGCATCAAGCCATGAACAGATTTTTGTAGCTTAAGGGCTTTTCACAAGTATACTTTTTTTTGTCTAGTCTTTATAATTCTAAGACAGATATACCGAGTGCATTAATATGCATCAACAAAATGTAATTTTTCATCCATTAATGAGAAATTATGATTTAATTTTTTTTAAATGGAAAAAATGTTTTAAAATATTTCAAAATTCAAAATTAGTGTTCAACACTTATGTTAATATAAATTAAGATTTTTTTATTTTTTATTTTTTGTTCGGAAAAATTGTTTTTAAATATTTCAAAATTAGTGTTGAAAGCTAATGCTAATATAACTTAAAAAGAACACGTTTGTTAATAGTGTTCCAAAATATCCCAAAAATTCAAAATTGTTCTTCAAGAGTTATGTTATTTATATTGTTATTTAAAATTGATCTTAGACAATAATAATATCTAAATTGTGTGAATTATACCTATGATAGTCTCACTTTTATAATAAGGAAAATTTTAGGAATGAGAATTTATCTTAAAATTAGAAATCTTGGTGAATCTTACTAGTCCCTAATATGCTAATTATGTCGATAGGCCTTTTCTTTTGAATTGGTTCACTAACCATTTCGTCAACCTTTTTTCTTTGCATTGTCCGATACACTAAACTAATTTTGATCGTTGATCTGAAATGTTTTGTGCATTTGATGAAATTAGGTTGCATGACATCTTAAACGCGGGGAAATGGTGACTCGGGTCGTGTATTGGAGGTTGGCGGAAATGGCGTCATTGTAGCAAATGGCCCAAAACCCTCAGCAGATTGCAAGAGGTCATGAATTTCCTTCTTGGCTTGTGCAGGACTAGTCATGGTGTGTGTCCAGTCGCAGCGGGAAATCTTTCACGTCATTTTTCTATAAACTGCGTAAAACGTGTAATCCCAATTCCTTTGTTGGTCGAATTTTGGTTATTCAATGAGAGATTTGAACAATTTTGAGTCAGTTCTCCTGCTCCATTATTATTTTTGTTTTTGTAGGAATGTCTCACTGTTTTCCTGTTTGATGCCATGTTTGTGTGGTAGCTTAGGGTTTCGTTGTGTATCATTTTGTAACGGCTTGGGCTTATGTGGAGTCTCTAATGGTGCACTTTCACTGTGCAGGTGTTTTGTTTGTAAAATTTAGATTTCAAAATGCAGATATTCGTAAAGACCTTGACTGGAAAGGTCATAACTCTTGAAGTGAAGAGCTCAGATACCATTGCTGGCAAAGGCTTATTTTTTTTGGAAAATAACTTGAGGATGGCTGAACCCTCACAGATTATAACATTTAGAAGGAGTCGACTCTCCACCTGGTCCTTCGTCTTAGAGGAGGAATGCAGATATTTGTCAAAAGTTAAATCCCTCACTGGTAAGACCATCACTCTAGAAGTTGAAAGCTCTGACACAATTGATAACCTCAAGGCTAAAAATCAAGACAAGGAAGGTATTCCACCTGACCAAAAGAGGCTGATATTTGCTGGAAAACAGCTCAAGGATGGACGTACTCTTGCAGATTGCAACATTCAGAAGGAATCGACTCTTCACCTTGTTCTCCGTCTAAGAGGGGGGGTGAAGATCTTTGTCAAAACTTTCACTTGCAAGACCGTCACTCTAGAAGTTGAAAGCTCTGACACAATAGCCTTAGATGTGAATATCATCAGATAATCCTCAAATTTTTTAGGAAACTTAGGAAAACAACATCGGTTTCCCCTCCATATAAGAAAAATGAGTTCCCCAACTAGTTCCAAGAGTAAGTAGCGCTATTTTCCCTCATCCTGGGGAAGGATGTTGATTATGCTGAAGAGTAAGTACCACTATTTTCCCTCATCCTGAAGAAGGATGATGATTCTGTTGTAGATGAGGCTCTGCTGATTATTCTTGATCTATTCCCCACAATAAGCAGCCCCCCCCTCACTTCATTTCACGGCGGGGCGGGAGAGGATAAGCGATAAAGAGATTTTTGGTTTTTTGAAGCGGTGGAAAGAAAAAAGCAGATGATTGACTCCTGTCACTACCACGTTCCTCAACTTGCCTCCATTTTCATTGAGGACATTTCCAATGCAAATATTGTTTTCCATCTCACAACACATTGTATATTTTCTTTCTTAACAGACTTCAAACTGCAAATTAAATGGTGTGAATAAACAACTTGCTGTTGGTGCATATAAGCTCAAATTGATGTGAAAGGTTTTTTTTTTTTTCCCATTATAAGAAGGAAATGTATTGTTAAATAGATTCAGTTCTATTTCTACATTGTCTGTTTTAATGAATGCATTGTAGTTTTTCCTATAATTTTCCAAAGGATTTGGGATATATGTTGAGTTCCAGGCTTAGCTCTCATGTGTTTCTGCTGCAAAATATCTTTGGGTACTTAATTGTTGCAACGTACTTCTCTTTTAGGCAACATTTTTAATTGGTGTTGTTAAGGTCCTATAATAATAGGATTCATAATTTTGAATTGACTTTGATTAGTCTTGTAATATGTACACACTTTGCTTTCTGCAAATTGTTTTCCCATATTAGAAAAATAAAAAATGTAAAGAGAGTGAAAGTCCTAGAAGAAAAATCAAAGGACTTGAAAGAAAAAATATTAAAAAAAAAAAAATGAAAATGGACCCCAAACAAAAAGAAATAAAAATAAAACATGAAAGTGATGCAGATCCAAATGCCACTACTATTTACTTTTACTGCAAAAAATAAAGATTGTGTGCAACTTGTTAAAATGCCACAATTCATGAAGGTTAAACAACTTAATCTTGACCTCTCATGCTTTGAATTTTAAGTTGTTAGATAGAGAATAAAGATCTAGCCAAACAGTGTAATCTTGGCAGATCAGTAGTTAGGTAGAGAATAACAAGGAGTTCAACAATTTAATTTGAGCCCTTGGAAGAAATAAGGATATAAATAATCAGTTTGTTGTTTTAAAAGAAAACGAATAAGAGTTTGCAAGCTCAAATGCACCCATGTAAATGAAAAAAAAATGTTAGGGTAGCAGTTGGGTAGGTACAAGCAGTTTTTACAATCGTGGATAAGTAGAAAATTGGTCATTTCATTTACTAACTTCCTTCAAAAATCATCCCCTTGTAAAAATACTCCATCCCCTCCACTTTCATTTTTTCCCCCTTGCAAAAAGCCCCTTTTCCCAAGTTAAAAACACATTTTACTTAAGAAAAGTGAAAGCCCTTTACTAATTCCCTTTTATTCAAAAATACCCAAAACCCCCCAAAAAATACTTGTATCCTAAGTATAAATGCTAAATGTTACATTGGGACCCACTATAAAGAAATCTACCCCGATATTATATTTTACACTATTCTTAGTGTATTTGACACCCCGCATCACATTTTATTAATAACATTAACTTAATGTATTAACTCCTGTATTAACCTTTACCCCGTATTAATATTAATCCTTTATATATTATTCCCAACCCATATTTTTATTTTAACCTATGTTTTAATTCCCTACATTTTATATAATCCCGCAGCCCATAGGTTATATTAGTAAACCCCGCTTATATATACTGGACCTACTATTTATTCTCTGCCAATTATAATATTACACCTACCTGCATCCCATAGGTTAATATAATAACCTCAACCTATCATAATAAAGTCCCGACTATGTATTTAAACCTTAGTTTTAATACATATTAACCAATCGCATAGTCTAAAACATCGGGCCCCATGCCATCTCAACTTGCGACTCCATCGCATCATCTCAGCCGTCTGATCTTCATCCACTAGATCTGAATGCCAGTATTGCTTATCACGTGTTTCATTGTATGATAGTTAGCATACCTCAAGCCTTGCGAAATATGCAGTTTTCAGCATCTCCCTATCTGCTACGTGTCGAAACTTTATTGGATCGCACCATTCAAAACAAAACTGCTTACCACCTTTATTCATTGTGAAAACCACTCGGTTGCTTTCTTCCCCAGCGCACAAACCGCCCTGTCAATTCACAATTTACCACCCATTAAATGCATTCACTATTGATAAAAATGTATAAAACCGTCCATTTGCACCCTTTTTTCACCTTTCTGTTATATTTTTCACTAAAGAAGCTCTGCCGACCAGTTTTTCGCTACCAGAACATGTTACCGACCTCATTTTAAGCTCAATTCACCATAATTCGAAGATCTTTTATGATACAGAACATTTTAGAATCGAATTAAGGCTTATAAAGACCAACAAAAGTTTCTGAAAGCTTTCTTCCACCTTAAAAACTCTCCTGCACAGAAAATCTTCAATTTTCCAGGTATTTTTCAAAATAAAAGACCATATTCCTTGATCTAAAGAAGTAATATAGTTAAATAAAACCATTTAGGAGCCTTAAGTAGACCAAGAAAGCCCTTTTCCTTCATAAAAACTCCTTTATGTAAAACCTGGACCTACTTGCATAGATTCTGAAGCCTTGGAATGTTTAAAAATCACAGATTGAATAAGTGAAGAAGTTTAAAGCCTCTGTAGACCTAAAAAATACTTTTGTGCCTTTCAAATTCATTTTGTACAGACTCTAGGTGTCTTGTTATCAAAATTCCAAGGTCTTGAGACTACTTTTGTCACATAAATTGCACTATAGGCCCTAGATATCTTTTGCAGAAACTCTAAGGTGTTGAGATTTCCTTTTGATACAGAGATTACAGTTTAAGTTAATTAAGCAAATTTTATACCTTTGCAGACAAAAGATAAAGCCCCTGTTATATCCAAATTAGTCTGCAAACTTGTTATTAATTCCAGAGGTGCTCCTACAGGTCTAAATCAGTGTTATAAGGTCAAAATAGTACTAAAATTGATAAATTAAGCAAAGCAATTGCTTCCAAAAATATCATACCCATCAATACTCTACAACCCCCTGTTGTAGATATAGAGCACATCCCATTAGCTGACACAAACTTCAAGATTACTTTTACAGTGATAGAATTCAACCTTCTTGAGCTCCACTGCTAGAGCCAAGAAAAATCCATAGATCAGGTTGATGAAGTATTCATCTGGGAGTCAAATTTTCCAAATATGTTGTTCCCCTGAAGTGATTGGACTTTGTCAATCATGCTACTTTCCTAATCAAAGAGCCATCATAAACCCTGAAAAAGAAGTCCTGTTTACCATTACTATTGATTCAATTAATCAAATGCTCCAAATACAGCTCGGGCCTGATGAAATCCATTTATCCATTGAGGCCCTCACTCAGTTATACCTCAAACTGGACTTCCCTAAGAGGTTCTAGATATTTCAAACCTTCATGCCTTCTTCTGTAGAAATTCCCAAGATAAATCCTCCATACCCTTCTGCAAAATTCTTTGAAAGGACAAGACATATCATTTCCATGTTGTCTTTCATTCTTGGTTACTTTACAGATGAACATGTTGATGTTGCAGAGTTAGGTTTTCTATCTACATTTACACCTGGTCAGCCTCCTGCTACCATTTTTAATTTTTCCCAATACCTTGCTGACAGTATCCATGAGAAGTTAGTAAAAATGTCTTCTGATGGTGTTTTTAAGTATTCATCATTCCTATTCCACATGTTCTTATACTTTCAGTCTGAGAAATTCAATATAAACCTTCATAATCTTGATGTGGAAGGAAATCCTCAATCAATCATCTTTTGGAATTCATTGATAAGGAAAGATTCCAATGAGTTCACCTATACAAATTTTACTGATTCTTTCATTCATCCCATGGTAAATTTGCTGAACAACAACAGGAAACCCAGAATTAGTGAAGAAATTAAAAAGGTTTTGCAGGTGTCAGAGGATAATAGGACATGTGATTGGTACTTGTACCAAAATCACACTGAAATAAATGTATATGGATCAAGTCTGGTTCCATATAAACTGCCTAAATAATTCCCTATGTGGTTATTTTCCCTTGAATACATAAGGAATATTCTTAATTCAGATGTAGTTAATTACTTAATAGCAAAGAAGAAAACACTGTTCAAGTTGAAGAACTAGGTTGGCCCTTTTATTTTTAACAATAGAGATGCAGGTCCAGAGGCTGAAAAACATTTGCAGGAGTTCAAGTTCAGTCCTAGTTTCCTAATGGTATTATGATTCCCTTGGATTTATTAGTAAAATTATGGTTAAGTGCAAACTCACTCCATATGTACATGAAAAGAAACCAGAGATAAAGAAATTCTCCAATCAATCTGAATGGTTAGAGAATACCTTGGTAGAGGCAGAGAAGCAAAGTAATACTAGCCAAACTTTTCAAACTCCAGCCTAAGAAGACAGAAATGCAAAAATAATCAGAGAGGAAGGATCCTATACAGCAGAGACTACAACGGAGACCAAGTTTAAATTGAGATACAACAAAAAGCCAAAGTTAAATCCTGCTAATAAAGAAGTAGAAACAATAGAGGTGATTGATACAGAAATTGCAGCAAAAGACAATGCACCTCCTACAATAATTGAAGAAGAACAACAACCTACTACTTCAAAGACTCAACTCATTCAGAAGCAACCCAATATGGAAGTTTCTTCATCTAAAAAAATAACAGAAAAGGACATGGATATCAAAGAAATATACAAAGAGATCAAAGCCAGAAATGAAGAGATTAAAACAGAAATATATTCTCAGTATCTGAAACAAACTCCTGGCATTCAGAATAGGCTACTTTCAGCCTTTGACTATAAGAATAAAAATATGCAGATGGCATTTCTTCAACCTACAGTTCAGACTCCTAAGTCATCCTCAGATTACAAAAAGATATATTTTGAAGTCCCAGTCCAGGATATTCATCCTCTGGACCAAATTGATTTTCGTAGGCAGGCAGGGGAGATGATTTATTCTACAATGACCACCAAGGCTATGAGTGCACAAAAGCTGCAAAACACTCTTGTAAATATAAGATATCAGCGCAAATTGGAAAAAATATTCTTCACAGGCAAAGGACACTAGAATCAAATTCTTGGAAGAGCTAGTAATTGAAATAGGATATGATCCTAAAAATGTTAAAGTTGCAGAAGAATTGATCAAGAAGAAAAAAGCAGACATTGCTGCTTTAAAGAAACAAATAAATCCCCCCCCACAGAACATCCTCAAGCCAAAGAAGTCTTACATGATACCAATCAGAAAGATGAGATGATGAATCTCATTTTACAGTTGACTACTCAGATAAAGGAAATGGAGAATGAAATGGACAAGTTGGTCCAAGAGAAAAAGGATAAAGAAGAAGAAATTCCAATCACAGTGATTCCTGTAGTTACTACGGCTGTACCTTCTACACTAGCTGAATCACTGGCACCTAC
Organism: Pinus albicaulis; assembly: GCA_034641835.2. Lineage (NCBI taxonomy): Eukaryota > Viridiplantae > Streptophyta > Pinopsida > Pinales > Pinaceae > Pinus > Pinus albicaulis. The sequence continues at coordinate 1,120,175,681 of CM076577.1, read as the reverse complement.
AGTCCCCATGGCAACAACATTACGTGTCACTTCATCAACCACTTCAACCACATAATCTTCAACAACAACATCACAACATTCAAATGAAGCAAGCAAGTTGGTAAAATCCATGCAGGACATGTATATTCAGACCAATGAGATAAACAGACTTAAAGAACAACTTAAAAGTCTTGAAGATGAAAAGAAGCTTGCCAAGATAATGCATAAAAATGAAGAACAAAAAGCAAACAGATTAAATGAGCAGTTGAAAAAGTTAGAAAATGAACTAACACTAAAGGAACCAATGGCACATGTCAAGCAACAACTATGATCCAATATCATTGAATCTGTCAATGATATTTGGCCATCCATACAGGTCATATATGAGCAAAAAGACTTAGTAAAATTAGCAAGAGAAGCAATCCAGAAGATCAAAGAAGAGCTTGGTAAGAAACCTGAAGAAGCTCTTAAATCCATCAAGTTTCTTAATTCCAAAAATAGACAAGAACTTGAAGAAATTGGAATTAATGACAGGACAAAAACCATCCTAGAATTTAGGAAGGTAATCTCTAAGAACAATTTGATGACACAGTTCGAAGAGAAATGCCAGAACTGTTAGGATATTCCGACACATAGGAAATAGTTCAGAATAACGTAGTCTAGTGTAGAGTTAGGTAAAGTGTGTTTCTTTACCATGTACATTTGTAACTTATAATCCGACGGTCACGATTTGTAGTGATCCAACAATTATCTCTCTCCTCGGTATTAACGACACTTGATCCGTGGCTTAACACCCGATTAGTCTATGATCTTTATTTAAAGAGCATGGAGGGTCATTTGTCCGGTAACCATTTATGAGAAAAACATATGTAACTTTTATTTTTATATTAATAAATTGCCTGAAGTGGCCACGTTGGCTTAGGCCGTGCACTGTTTCCCTCTTTGAGGGTTTTAACCACGTGATTATACTGGTGTACTGATTTGTGATTTGTTTGTGAGCGGTGACCTTTGGTTCTTGATCTAAGGAACTTACCCTGGAAATTCCTACAAGAACATGGAGGTTTCTATCACAAGGTTCATGATCAAGTTTGATGTTCTAAGGAAAAAAAGCCTTCCCAACCCTCTAGTTATTAATGACAGATTAATGAAGCAGGATGATTATGATAAAAATATAAGAGAGTTTGCCAAGGAGTAAGTGAACAATTCAACCTTGCAGGGAATCCCATCAGGGAAGGCACTTTACAAAAGCTTTGAGAATTTGTTTTACCTACAGCATGAGGTAAAACACATATTTATTAACAAACCTACATTCTCAAAATACATTGAAGCTGATGAGAATTTTAGGAGGATGATGAAGATCAAATTGCCAGAGGCAGAATTTTGAGAAAAATTGACTAATTTACTATGAAATCAAATTGCATTAAAAACATAACAGTAAAGGTTAAAACAACATTTACAGTTTTGCAGTGAAAGAGTATCAGGATAAAGAGTATCAGGTGAAAGAATATAAGTTCAAAGTCAAAGTTTAAAAGTCAAAAGAAGAATTACAAAGCAAAGATGAATATGCCAGCGTGAAAGACACCTCACTATCCAACTGCAACTTCGTTGAATAGCAAAGAGAGAAAATAGTAACAAATGAAGACATCAAACAAGTTATTTCAATAAAAAAGGGACAACTAGCATTAGTTAGAAAGCTGTCACTATCTTCTTGCATGAAGATATTTCATTTCCATGAATAATTCCTAAGTTTGTTTTAGGATATTTTGTAAAGAGTTTTTGTATAAATACTTCTCATTTAGAAGTATTGAGTGTGGATGAATTGTCGAACATTTCTATAGTTGCACTATTCTTAAGCTAAGGGTGATTGTAACAATTTCAAGTCAGCAGACTGGATCAAAGCAGTAAAGCATCATATTACATGATTCATGTGTTGGGCTACTACAATGAAGTATTTTTACTTGTTTTCTTGTCAATTTCTTATGTTTTTCAGCAATACTTGAATGTGTTCTAAATCTAAATGATAAATCAGGAATTGTTATTTCAAAATTTGTTAAAAGCACTCTGTTGATGATCATTTATATGTTTTCCACTGATATCTAGATTAGGGAACCCTTAATTTCTCCCTAGTTTCGATTGACCTCTACCTTTTTCACTCATAATCTGGATTTAAGAACCCTTAATTGCTATTTTATCCCGATTGAAATCATTTTCACCATCAGCCTTTAAGATCTAAAGTAACTTAGCTATCTTGCCTTATAAACATTTCCCTTTAGAACGTGATCCTGATATGACTCCTTGACACATGGAATACAAATGGTGGCTCGGGCTTGCTTGATCTGTCGTCGAAGCTTGTACATGACCACCATTTTCCCCCCTGTCAGGGACAAGGTGAGATGATGGCGAAAACTCAACTACAAGTTTTCTCAATATCCGTGAACAAGTTCTGACATGTGACTTAAACATCTTCTTGGCTGCTGATGCCCATTGCCAAGAAGCGGTCCATCCAAGATGAATCTTGGTTCTTGCAGGAGGCTTGTTTCTGAAGCATCTGTCTGAAGAATGAGTGTGCCGACCACAGTGCTTGCATGGATGAAGATAAAAACAGTGATCTTTCATATGGCCAACTCGATCACAGTGTTGGCATTTCACAATATGTTGTTTTTGTGGAACAGGATCTAGAATAACTGCAAGTGAACTGTCATACAAGAATCCGGCACTCTGAAATATGATGGGCTTGGTGTAATCCGGAATATGAAAGGACACATCCTTGTCATATCCAAGACCAGTTCGGTGCTTGTTGTGGACAAGCTCTTCCCAAGGTCTGATGATGGGCTTGAGAAGTGCAGGCTGAGCTGCGGCATCTGCATGTAAATCTGCTCTAGTACAAGGAACTGAATGTGGATCAACTGCATCTTTATCTTCTTTCTTCTGATGAGATTCCTTCACAATCTTCTGAACAGAAACAGGTTCAAAATGGTGACTCTTTTGCTGAAGTTTGTCTTGCTGAAGCTGAGATTCCAACTGCAAAAACTCAATCTTCTCTTGTGCATTTTGTAAACAACTTTGAATGTTACAAAGAGCGGGTGATTGCTGGCCCTGCTCCAACTTGAGTGAGCCATTTGTGTTTATGGCCTGTGCATATCTGCAAAAATTCTTGAAATTTTTGCAACACTCAGAGAGTTTCTGCAGCAGTTCTTTTTGCCGCATTCATCAATCAAAGATTTTCTGGAGATGTGCATCTGGAGATCCTTCTCCTCGAAGTTACTGAAGAATTATTTGTTGTCGTTCATATGGAATGAAGCTCCACTATTCAGTTACCACACATAACCCATCACTGATGACACCATGAATGCGATGAGAGTGAAATCCAACTCGAATTGTGAAGTAAGTGCTTCACCTGTCGCTCCTCCTGAGGGCTTCTTGCCGGTCTTCTTGTGTGGAAACTTTGTGGCATAATGTCCAAGCTCATGACAGTGAAAATATTTAATCTTCGACAAGTCCTTCTTTTTGCGTTCCTCACTAGAGTCTGATTTGGAATGGGACACTTTATCTTTCCTCACAGAAAGACATCATGATCTTATGTTGGTCCTGAAGAGTAGATCTGCAAATTCGATTTGTTCAAAACAAACCAGTATTCTTCTCTTCTATAGTGATACCCGCTTTGATACCATGTAGAAAATCCACATAGATTCAACTGATCTTGTAATATGCTAAAACAAAATACTTGAATCTATTCTAAAAATTGCGGAGACCAATTATGATTGCACAATCACATGAACAAGAAAGAGAAATAATTTCAATTGCACAAAACAAATATTTATTTGGGGAAAGCCTTAGCTAAAAACCTCGCTATTTGTATTTGCATTAAGTCAAGAATATGAAACAATATAATGCTTCTCTCACGCTTGAGAGCCCTCTACACTATCTCTGACTGTCTCACACTATCCCAAGAAAGTTTGATCCAATACTTAACCAATTACTTACCTTTGGATGCCATGCCTTGCTTGCACAATCCCCAGGAAAATTCAACCCCTATTAATTAGGAAATTCCAATTAATGATTGTGCAATACATCTAAGGTGTTATGTTGATCTCATGCATGACCTGTATAATTTTCTATTTATACAACTGATAATAAACTTCCCTTTAACTCCAATCTCAAATGGGTCTTCCTCAGAACTGACATGCAACAACTATTTATAGCAAATTATCAGCTATCTGATTGATCACTACATGTAAATTAAATAAGATTTAATTCACTATACCTCTCACTAGTTCCTCCATCAGTTAAAACTATTTAAATTGATTTTAACTCAAATAATTAAGTTGAATAATTACAACTCAAAATAAACTGCAACTAGACTTCTTAAAACTTAGAGAGAACTCTGCATGACTCCAGTTTGACCCTCAACTTGAATTGAATGTGCTAAATAAGTCTTCCTAACTTAGTTAACTCATACAAGTTGTCATGTGATGTGGAATTACAATTTCCTTCTAATTTAATTGAGGGAAAATTAAATTAGAAGCCTCTTCTCATTGCCAATTTCAACAAACTTCAGCTCTACTAACTCTGGTGTGTTCATCCTGTATGGTGTCTTTGATGTTGGTGTTGCCCCTGCTACCAACTCAATAGAAAATTCCACTTCCTTGTTAGGCGACAACATTGATATCTCTGCGGGAAATACATGCTAAAACTATTGTAGAACCGGGTACCTGTTCAAGACCTCTACATCCTCAACATCCTTACCTTTATCACTAGAAATATGCATTACAAATAACACACACCCTTTCTTGCGATTGTGCTTTGCCTACATAGATGTAACCATTCTAACCGATGTTGCCTTCTTCTTACCCTATAAGATCCTATGTTCCCCATTGTCATCCAAGCATTCAATAACTTTGTCGTAGCAGTCTGTCCTGTGAAGATATAACCGATCCATACCCAAAAGTATATTATACGATCCCAATGGAAGTACATTTAAATGTGCTAATGTGGGAATACCATTCAACTCAAATGTACAAGCACTTACCCAATGATGAACTCTTTTCTTTGTACCTGTATCCAACTGCACTAACCAAGATTCTACATGCACTTCTTTATTCAAACCACACTTATCCACCAAGTCAGTGTTAACATAGTTATAATTAGATCCAGATTCAATCAAAATAGAAACAACTTGATCACAAAGCTTACCGTCCATCTAGATAATAGATGCATGGTGATCTGCTTGCCTATTATCCATTGCTACATAGATCCATGGAATGCTCTGCCCAACATCCCCAGCAGTCTGTGCCTCCTATACATTGTAGATCTAAGGTCTGCCACCCTCATTATGTGAGAAATCTCTTTTAACATGCTCCTTACCACATGTCCAACATTGTATTCGTCCCTTACCATCACCTTTATTCTGTTGTTCTCCAGGTTGAGGTCCATTAAACTTCTTGTAAGGTGCAACATTTTCTTCCTCACCTGCATCCTGGGGCCTTGTTCTTTTCATTTTCCATTTACCTTTAGCTTTGTCTTTCCCTTTCCATCATTGTTGATATTTTGTCTTACACTTTGATTGCTCGTAATAGTGCTTCAACTTACCAAGGACTTCTTCCAGTGACCGAGGCTCGTCATATTCAATCCAATATTTAAATTCCAACTCAACTCTTTTGTCCTAATGTCTCTAACCCACTTCACATCTTCCCACTAGATGTCTTCTTTTCCTTTGAGGATGAAGATATCTATCTTGGCCTTCATGTTCTCTGTGTAATCATACAGCTCAAAGAACTTCTTCATCCCAAGTAACCATGCATTTGCATCTTCTGGTGTCTTCAAATATCCATCAAATGTAGGTTTCTTGGATTTCTTGAGCTCGTCTGGAACATATCCCCTATCACTCCTTCTGTGAGGATGATATAGATGGTTACCATGATACCTGTCATAACCAGAACTATAGTAGAACTTGTATCCATCACCTCTCCTATCAGGTGTGTCCAAGGACTTTCCATCTCTGATTACGTCGTCTTTATCTGACATGTACCCACCATGAGACCTATTTCCATATGCACCATTAGTCTTATCCTCCTGTCCACGACTGATTCTAAGCAGTCCCTGCCTTTGCAGGTGTGAAAAACTCTGAAGGATAACTGCATTAACATCGGGTTGTTTTTCCTGTGCCTGAATGATTTTGTCATTATCTGCTTTGCAACTTCTTATTTCTGCCTTAGAACTTCTTAAAGTATCTGCTATATTAGGAGAGTACCTATCTCCATGTTGCTCATCGGATCTATAGGGAGATTCTCGTGAACTATAGTCTACCGTCTCTCTAGTCATATGTGATCTTCTTTATGCAAGTATGCCATTTCATCTAAACCAAAACATAAACATAACTACATACCTTAGTATAGTTCAGGGGAGGATATCTCATCTGCAATATCAACCAAATTAGCACAATACATATATATAAACATAATCATATCATTATATAAACATCATATCAATCATCATTTGGTTACCATCCATGACCGTGCCAATCGCATACCATGACCTCATGCATGACAACTATAACCATGACAATGCATGCATGCATACACATAGACAACAATCATACACAACAAATGCATATTCAACCCATCATGCATTCACGACAATACATCCCAACAACTACACCTTCAACTTCTGCATGACAACACAATTGCAACAATGACTACCACCATGCATACATAACAAAAACATTGACCACAAGCATAATGAACACATGTGCAACTAACATGTATCCACGACAAACACATTATGCCCATCCAGTCCAAGGGGTGAACCATGCTCTGATACCACTTTGTGGTATCAAATGTCAGCCAAAGAGAATGAAACCTGCTCTGATACCACTCTGTAACACCCTCCTCCCACATTTACCCTAGCGAATTGGTCCATCGGAGTAAACATGTGACAAAGAGTTACTATGATATGATTCAACATCCTATATCACTTTAAGGGAGTTGGGAAAATGAACTAACACTTTAAAGACCTCCCTCACGAGCTAAAAGACCTTCAAGATCCAATCAACCCCTCCAGGTGTCCAACCCCTAAGAGAACTTGCTTCTTGACTGAACTAGACCCCTAGTTGCACTCATAATAAACCCTTCATGCAACTGAAACCTTCCAGTTGCATGCACAACATGGGCATCCATATGACTGTAGAATTTTTATGGCATCCATATGACTGTAGACTTTTTCAGGTTCAAGACTCGGGCCTCTACCCATAAATTCATGAAACTTCCAGAAATGATAAATAATATGATGACAAGGCCTCTATTGCAAAGTATGAACAAGGACCTGACCTAAAAATGCCTAACCATGACAAACCTTTCGTCAAACACATCATGAACATGTAATCTACAGGTCATATAAACACATACTTATCTACAGGTCATGTAATCTACAAGGACTTCATACTTATCTGAGGATCGCCAAGAAGGACTGATGTCCTCTCATAATAGTTGCATTTTTTTTTATTAGTTCGTACATTCATTATTCATTCATTTAAAAATAAATACATGATGAGAGTCATTACAAAGATCTGTCATAAAACCATGCTTATAACCAACATATAACTAACATAATAAAAATGATAAAACAACCATTATAACCACGTAATAACAAACAAATTTACACATAATACACAAAAGTAAAGGAGTTCTTATCAACATATGCAAAAGCCAACCAAGTTAGGGACTTCCACGTACCACCCGACCATATATTGGGTTGAACCAAACTTTTCTTTCATCCAATTACCCATGTGCCATATTCTAACCATGAATTTAGGACTTTCAGCAAATTAACTAGGGCTTCCTCAAGATTTACCGCAATCCACCAAAGGATTCCTAGGCCGAAGCCTTCATCTATACAACCAATATTTATAGAAATCCCACCAAGGGATTCCTAGGCCCAAAAATAAAACACACACTACCAAGCTTTATTGCAGTCCCAATATATACCGATTCATGGATCACTAGGCCTATAAAAGCATGGATACCTCTCGATCTCTCCACCTAAACTATGAATGATTTGTTTGTCTCCAACCTGTAGGATTTACTGTATATCCCACAATTCACCGGTCCAAGATTCCTAGGCCCAATGAGGCTCCACCCTTTAGGGTTTACCGTATATCCCTTCATTCATTGGTCGAGGATTCCTAGGCCTAACGAAGGCATACACAATCATTTTTCACCGCAATCCCACCGTCATCGGTCCAGGGATTCCTAGGCCTTGTGTTTCCTCCTGAGACCACCCCACTCAGTTTCGAAACCTTCCTGTAATCCAACTCAACCAAGTAAGAGAGAAACCCATCACACCATGGATATCTGGAAATGGAAAGGCAAGGATAAAAACCATTGTCACACATGAAAAAACCCATTTCAATGACAACAAGAGAACCAATACACACATGCATGTACCATGCATGCCAAAACTAGCAAGGAAATCATACATGCGACTCGATACCTGTAAGTAAACTCGTTGTAGCCGATGGATCCAACTCTTCCTTGCTTGATATTTCCTTTCCTTTGCCTTATTTCTCCTTCCTTTGCTTTCCTTGATTTATGCTAAAGTTCTCCAATAAAACTCTAAGTGTCCAAGAGTATGAGAGAGAGCTCCAAAATTGAACTGAAAAAGCTTAACTAGCCAAAGTTGTGAACTGATCCTCATAAGCCTTTTTATCAATGAGGCCTCTAATTTCTTCAATTTTCCATTATTTTCCTTCATTTTCCTCTTCACATGCAACCTATTACCTTTCACCTTCCTTTTCTCCAATTTCCATTATTTTCATAAATAAAATGCCAATTAATTCCTCTTTCCTTTCCAAATCCTTTGCCATTGCCTTTTCCAATTTCCCTTAGAAATAATAAACCAAATCAACACCCATACTAGGATGTTTTGCCCAACATTCATCTTGGAATACATGTCCCATGACCTTGGTTATTATTTTTCCATTGTTAACTTTATTGCATGGATTTTTGACCAGGGTTGCTACAAGGACAAGACAAATAGGGCATATGGTAGCAAGTCTTAGAGGAGATACATGATGGACAAGGATGATACGATCAGAGGTGGTAGATCTCTAAATACATGTGACAAGCAAGATAGAACTCGTGGATTTTATTCCAGCTCTGGTTCTAAGATACATCGTCATCATTACCACCATCATCCTTACAGGAGGAGTGGAGGAGATACTTTCCAGATGAGTTCAGAAAAGTCGTGCCTCCTAATTTTGATAGGGAAGTGAAGAAATCAAAATATGTAAGAGCATGGATGCTTGGGATGAATAATTTATTCAGAATGCACAACTATTCATTAAACATGAAGGCCAAGGTAGCTACATTCAGTCTCAAAATAAAAGTAGATATCTAGTGGGAAGATGTTAAGCGGGTTAGAGGCATCAGGGAAGGAGTTGAGTTGGCACGGGTTTAAAAGAAACTTTAGAAAGAAGTACTTGTCTGAGAGGTATTTATACGGGAAGTCCAAGGAGTTTTATGAGTTGAAAATGGGTTCCATGGTAGACGAAAAGTATACAACAAAGTTTCTAGAGATGTTGAGGTATGTCCCTTACCTCAAGGATGAGAATACAAAGATCCAAAGGTTCATCAGTGGACTGTCTGTAGCATTCAAATATTGGATTGAGTATGATGAGCCTTGGTCATTGGAGGAAGTCATCGGGAATCTGGAGCATCGTTATGAGTAATCTAAGTGAAAGTTTGAGCCTGCGCATGCTTGGAAATGTAATGAGAAGACTAAATGGAAGTGACCTCAGAAGCAAGGAAGACCTCGGGATGTAGGTGACAAGGAGAATGAAGAACCCCATAAGAAGTTTAATGCATCTCAGAAAGGACATGGGTCTCATCTTGAGGAGCAGAACAAGGGTGATGAAAAAAATCCTTTGCGGTGTTGGACTTGTGGTGGAGAGCATTGCAGGAGAGATTGTACATCACGTCAGGGTGGTAGGCCTCAGATTTATAGTTCTCAGAGGCACAGACAATTGGAGATGTTAGTAAAAGTATTCATTGGATTTATGTAGCGGTGGATAATAGGAAGGAAAATCATCAAGCATCCATTATTGAGATGGAAGGTAAGCTCCATGATCAATTTGTTTCCATTTCGATTGATACTAGATCTAATTATAGCTATATCAGTCCTAACATAGTGGGTAACTGTTGCTTCAATAAAGAAGTGCATGCAAAATCTTGGTTGGTGCAACTGGCTGCAAGGACTAAGAGAAGAGTTTATCATTGGGTGAGATCTTGTGTATTTGAGTTGAATGGTATGCCTACATAAACACATCTAAATGTGCTTCCCTTGGGTTCATATAATATGCTTTTGGGTATAGATTGGATATTCATTCACATGACTAAAGTGGATTGTTATGACAAAGTTATTGAGTTCATGGATGATGATGGGGAAAGGAGAATTTTGCAGGGAAAGAAGAAGCCTCTATCAGTGATAATGGTTAGAGCTATATAGGCAAAGTGCAATTGCAGGAAGGGATGTGTATTATTTGTAGTTCATATTCTAGTGACAAAGGGAAGGATGTTGAGGATGATGAAGTCCTGAAGAGGTATCACGTTTTGCAACAATTTCAGGGTGTGCTTCCTGCCAATATTATAGAGTTGGCTTCTCATAGGGAAGTGGATTTCTCTATTAATTTTATATCAGGAGAAACATTAGCATCTAAGGCACTGTACACGATGAGCACTCTAGAGTTGGTGGAACTGAAGTTGCAGCTTAAGGAAATGCTTGATAAAGGGTATATAGGGCCAAGTGTCGCCTTGGGGTGCACCAATACTATTTGTGAAAAAGAAGGATGGTACTCTCATATTGTGCATTAATTACAAGAATTTGAATAAGGTGACTATCAAAAACATGTATTCATCGCCATGGATTGGAGACTTGTTTGATTAGCTAAAGGGAGCAACAATGTTTTCAAAGATTGTTCTGAGATCAAGATATCATCAAGTGTGCATCAAATAAGAAGACATATACAAGACTACGTTTCGTACGAGGTATGGACATTATGAGTTTGTGGTGGTTTCTTTTGGTCCTACCAATGCTACATCCATATTCATGTGTTGTGTCCTTACCTGGAAAATTTTGTGATAATGTTTACTGACGATATATTGATATACTCCAAGAATGAGGAGGAGCATGCAAAGCACCTGGAAACAGTGTTGAGGTTGTTGAGAGAGCATGCGTTGAATGCCAAGTTCAACAAGTGCAATTTATTTCAGTCTCAGATTAACTACTTGGGACATGTTGTTTCCAAGGAGGGGATAGCCTTGCACCCAGAAAATATTAAATCTATCATGGAGTGGTCAACTCTTGGGAATGTGGATGAGGTCAGATCATTCATGGGACTAGCAGGATATTACAGGCAGTTCAACATGAACTTCTCAAGGATTGGCTATTGATTACATCCTTGCAGAGAAAAGGGAAGAAGTTTGAATGGAATGAGGAATGTGCAACTAATTTTGTGCAGTTGAAGCATTTGCTTACAAATGTTCCAATTTGGAAGATTGAAGATCCTGATAAGGAGTTCGTGGTATGTAAAGATAATTGTAAGGAAGGACTTGGTGGACTAGTCCTGATGCAGGAAGGGCAGGTGGTATGGTATGAATCAAGGAAGATGAATGAACATGAGAACAATTATGTGACTCATACTACAATGAAAAGACCCTCTAGTGGAGGTTATAAAGGAGGCTTTTAATGTTATAAAATTGGCCAAAATTGTCAAAAAAATATTTTCCACGACATTTGTTTTCGGTAACGGAGCTTTTGGCGGAGCTTCTAACGGAATTTCAACACAACTAAAAAAATTGGGCGTCCGGAGTTATTACAGATATTTTTCTCATTGGTGCATTATTCAGGTGTCAACGCATCGATGCGTTTTAGAGTAAACATCCTGGTGCGTGTCATCCAGAAGGTCGGCCCGGGGCAGTCGAAGGTGCATGCACCAGGACGTAAAGGTCTAAAACCTCATCGAGCGCATTGTAGGTGATACAACGCACCGGGTCGTTCTAATTGGTATTAGGATTTGTGTGGTGCCCATAGGTTGTATCAACGCACCAGTTCATACTATTATAGAAACGCACCAGTGCGCAGTATCACACAAATGCACTAATTGTTCTAATTTGTATTGGTATTTGTACGGTGCTCATAGGTCGTACAAACACATCGGTGAGCAGTCTCACATAAATGCATTGGTGAGCAGTCTCACATAAATGCATCGGTGTGCAGTATCGCACAAACGCACCAAGAGTTATAATTGGTATTGGTATTTTTGTGATGCCCATAGGTCGTAGAAACGCACCGGTGCGCTTTATCATACAAACGCCCTGGTGTACAGTAACTGACACGCACCAGTGTTCATTTTGTATTTTTTAGAAACATCGACCTGTGATAGTGTAATTATTGTGATTTTTTCAAATTCATTATTCATCAAAAGTCGACACATATCTTATAACAGTATTCATATCAATTAAATTTTTATTAGTGCATTTGAATGTGATGTTTGGATTAATTTGTTATATCATATCATAATTATTGTGATTTTTTTTAAATTCATTATTCATCAAAAGACGACATATATCTTATAACAGTATTCATATCAATTATTTTTTTATTAGTGCATTTGAATGTGATATTTGGATTCATTTGTTATATCATATCATCGGATTTCACATCTCTTCATTATAATATTTAATCATCCATAAATTTAATCAGTGGTGTTACATTTCACAGCGACAATGGGGAACACAATAGAATAAATTAAAACATATTTTATTATATATATATATATATGAATAAGACAGTCTTTGTCATACAAAATGGGACAGTTATTGGTATCCCTTTGTCTTTCAATTGAGACACTATGTCCATTATATTAAAAAAATGTCTGATTTCACAAACAAATATTTCAAAAAATACAACGTCTTGCTTTGATATCCAAACATAATGATCATCATTCTTCGCTTGAACTATTGTCACTGATGGAGCTACTTCCATGACTTGGGTTATTTTGAAGAATGTTTTGTTCACAGTGTTGATTGTTTTGTTCTTCTTCACCTTCCATCTACAAACATAAAAATAAATTATAATGAGTGTATATACATTGGTGAGAATAATGAAAATTGCAATATTAAATAATATACATCAATGTAAATCGAAAAGAAATGATGTACCATAGCAACAATTGACTCATGAACTATACACATTCTTTCAAAACCAAATTTCATGCCATCTTTCAAGATTCCATCTGTTGGCGCAGTTCCATACTTTGTTTCTTGCAAGTTTTATACCCCATAACAAATCATATATTTAATATAAAATATTTTTGTTCTATTAATTATAGACAGAGCTAAGTAAAACAAGATTGATAGATGCTTACAAATTCCACAATTAATTTTTGATATGCCAACATATACTCACAACCCATATTTAACCCAATGTTAATCTATTCGTCTAACGGGTTTTCTGTGTATGTTAGCACATGTTTAAAGACATTCAATGATGATTGTTGTAAAACAACTTAAAATATACAAAAATGAAATCTAGTTAAGTTGTTATAAGGAAGTAACAATTACTCACAAACTTAGATATCAACCATTTTCTTCCTTGTTGTCCTGCTTTATGTACTGAATGGATTCCATTTTCTTTTCTTTTTTGCATGAAAATACTTGAAAATTAATATTTAATGCTAAATTGTTTATTTATTGTACTTAATCGAAAAATTCAATGATTACATATTACATTTGAAGCACATTGTTGTTGATATGGCTCCTTCTGCAATGCAATTTTGTTCATTTCTTTGACCATCTCCTTGTACACATTTTTGGACATTCCTATTGGCATATTTCTGATATCAGCTCGTTCATCTTTTGAGATTTTCATAATCTTCTTGAAAATGTAACATGACAATAAACTATTTAATTTTTATATTGATATATGAAAAGTAAATATAACAAAAGTGATATTTATAAATAATTCTAGAAAAACATTTGAAGGAATATTATTTTTTCATTACTTTTTTTTTTTTTTGGTACGTTTTTGCTATTAAAAGTCTGACATGTCCCATTGACCAATTCTCTGGAAACTCTTCTTGTCGTTTAGATAAAATTTGGTTCTTGGAATCATTGGATTGATTTTTGTATTGTAAGTGGAAAGAACGTCTATACATTCGTTCCACTAAATCCCTCAAACTTTTGTAAAAAAAATTCCCCTTTTCATTAACCTCCACCACCACTCCAGATGAGCTAAGGATCAATTCATTTTCATTTGCATGTTCTATTTTTTTCTTTTCTTAGAACAAAAATCTTTTTATGAGTTGTTGGTCCCTCTAGAACATTAAACATATGTGAATTAATAGATTGTTTGAAACATGCTATCTAATAATTTTAGTATATTATTAATGAAATTAAAAAAAATAAACTCATATTGGATCGATAGTATTTTTTCATTCACCTGATTCATCCTTTTGCAATTTTTCCATCAAGATTTTACGTTCTTCTGGTCTTAGATCAGAAATAATCTTATCGAGCTTCGTCATTTGTGGCTCTGCATGATACATAGTAAACAATACATACTAGTTAAACTTAATATAGTTCAAAAATAATATTTGTTGTAAAGAATTTACAAAGAACTTGTCTTTTTTGCTTTTCTTGATGTGCTATCGGTATTTTTGTTACTTGATCTCTTGTCAGCCATTTTGTTATCAATATGAATCTTGTACCATATCATTCATTAATATATTTCATAAATAAATCATCAAATTTTCAGGTAAAAAAAATATCAAGAAACCGGTGCGCTTTTAATGTTGTACGCACCGACGTTGGTGCGTCGTGTTCTTATAAACGCACCACCAAAATAGTATAAAACATTGTACGGTGCTCTATGTCAACAAGGACCACTGGTGCGTTATATGTTAACCAGTGCACCGATTAACACAGACAAATTAATAAAAATCCTCTAGTGTTATTTTTTGTAGCATATGGTGTCGTGGAGGGGGTGGTGTGGCCTATTCTTATAAACGCCCTGCGCAAACAGGGGACCACCATACGTTGCTCTCTGTCAACAAGGAGACTCGGTGTGTTATATGTTAAATAGTGCACCAATTAACACATAAAATAAAAAAGTGTATTTTTCCAAACATTACATGTGCGGTGCGCTATAATGAATCACCAAAGGTTTGGAATTCTAATTGTATGAATAGTTATGTTCGAAAGTATTTCGCTGCTCCATAGTGCTCTCGTGCTCTCTTGCTCTAAGTATGTCTTGTGCAAATCTCTGGCTGATTTTTTTTGCAAAAATAGTGAAATAATGAAAAGTGTTTAGCATTTAAAGAATTGTTTTATGAAATTAGATTTTCGAAAATATTTTGTCGCACATTTTTTCAATTTACTAGGTTTTTTTCTTTCTTTTTTTTCTTTTTTTCTTCTTCTTTTTTTTTTCACTTAAAAAAAAAAAAGTTGCGCTTATTTTAACTGCGGCTTTTTGTCACTGGTGCGTCAATTAATAACATCACACCGATGCGTCAGTTAATAACACGGCACCGGTGCACAGTAACTAAAACTCACCGGTGTGGTTATCTATACGTAAGCACCGATAACAATAAGTCCATTTTAAGGCATCGAAATTACTCTTAGGTGTGTGCACCAAAATTTATTGTTGATTTTGCTCAAATGTAGGGAGAAATATCATAATTATATCGAATGGAAAATTCTTCAAAATCCAGCTCGTTCCATAATATCTCTCAAAGTCTATCGCGGAGTTCTCCCTATCCATCCCTAGACGTAATATTTACTTTAGATTTTATTTATATTTTCATTATCTAATTGAATTTATGTTTTTTATCCATGTTAATCAGCTTAATAAGATTTATAATGTATACAAATTTGCAGGTTCATGCAAATTCAGAATCGAGTTCATATGTACAAAATATTCAAACAACTCCAAAACGTCGGAAGCTCTTATCAGGAGCAACATACCGCAAGGCGCATTTGGTAGATGAAAATGGACAGTCGCTTCACCCTGCCAATTGTAACAATATTGCATCTTCTAGCCACAATACCGGGACAATGATGGTAAGAATAATTGTTTGGTATATTAATGTAATTATTTCAACGTCAAACAAATTAATCATGCATTGTCAATGTTCTTACTAATTGATATCATAGATTTTGTATTAATCATGTTCAAATATATTTTTTGAAATTATTAGGATTCTAGTGATGATGAGCGACCTACCTACCATCTTCCGTTACACCCCGCGACAATTTCAAATCAAGAGAAGGTTGAATTAAGGAAAAAAATCAGAGATAAACGATACCAAGAATGGTTGAATCAACCATCGATTCAATTCCCACTACGTCCAGATTCACCAATCAGGAACGACTACAACAATAGTAGTTCTTCACAAGCTGGAAATGGAGGCAATCAAATAGAGGTTGGTATGGATGATTACTTAAGGGATATGATTGCCATGGCGACGATGTTGTTAGATGCATTCCAAAACGATGATCAGCTAGGGGATGATGCTCACATCGCTGACACCTTTTTCAAAAGTCTTAAATTTGCTTCCACCACCCCTCTCTTTGGACTTGGTGGTCAATCAAAGTCTACCCAGTTGGGGAAAACGATGTTAATATACAACTTGAAAGCAAAGTTTGGCTTGTCGAGTGCATGTTCCTTTGTTTGTGCGTTGGTGTGTGAAAAATGAATTCCCCCACGACCTAGGACGTGCCATATCTAAATTATTTACATTTGTACGTTGGATCACGTTAAAGGAGATTCATGTGGCTAGAATTCCACAGTGGCGTCAAGAGATAGGTGAGATTTTTTGTATGTTTGAGAAAGAAATCTCGACGAGTTTCATGGACTTGCATGTTCATCTTCTAATCCACCTAGTAGATGAGGTTGAATTAGTTGGGGTGGTTTCTTGTTGTTGGATGTTCTTCTTAGAGAGGTATATGAAGAAATTGAAAGGTTTTGTTCGACAAAGGGCAAAACCCGAGGGGTCTATGGCAGAGGGGTACATATTGTATGAGTCTTTCTATTATGCCAGTAATTACATCAAGCAGATCGATAACAGACCAAGTGCTGTGATTTGGGACGATGAAAGGGATGAAGACAAAAGAGAAGGGGAGTTGCTCCAAACAAATGGAAAAAGTGCTTGATAAAGAGTAAGCAACTTATAATTATTCAAATTTACACAAAGTAAATATTCATGTTGAACTTCGATATAATGTATATTTTGATCTCTATGTACTATATAATGTCGGTTTGATTTCGTCAGCAAATGCAGAAATTGAAGCAATCAATAAATTCGTTCTTTACAATTCCTAAGAGACACAATCGTGGGTCGCATTGTACGAACAAAAGAGGATGAAATGGGATAGTGACTGGAAAGAATTCAGACGGTTGAATGGTAGAAGTGTGCCTTATCCCGATTATTTAAAAGAAAATATGCCAAAAGTATGCCCCAATAGTTGGGTTGTTGACCAAGTTAGAGAGAAATACGGTGCAACCGGTCATTACTCGCGTGCTGAAGAGGATGCGCTAAACATAGGGATTAGGTACACCAACTTGGTAATAATCTATTTAATTTATATGTACATGTGAAACTTAATAATGCACCTTTAAAATGTAATTACATCTATATTTCATATTTTAACTGTTGGGTTATTATAAGACACATGACACTATGATTTTTTAACTTTTGTATAAATGCATTTGTTCCCATCTGTGTGGGCATATGGACACCATTTTTGCATAGAAAATGTCGATGATGGACACACGACACAAGATTGTGGAGTGGAAGTCGAGTTCGATCAATCTAATTGATCTAGCCACCGTGATCAAAACCTAGTACAAGGGACGTTAGGTTATGTCGGAAACATACAAGAGATCATTGAAGTGGATTTCTCTTCTTTGCAATGTGTTATTTTTAGGTGCAAGTGATGGGACACCTTTGATCGGAATAATGTAAAGGAAGATCGCGATAGTAGGTTGATATGTATCAACTCTAGAAAGATGTGGGATGAAGCTAAGGAGCCCTATGTTTTCCCCAAACACTACAAATGGGTGTTTTTTTACCCATATGTGTTGGGTAGAGATTAGTGGTTCATATTGAGACATGACCCTAGATCAAAACATATTTTTTAGAACAATAGTGTTATCGTGCCAATCGAGCTAGAAGATAATGAGGGTGATCATGAGAACCGAGAGTGATATGGTACATGTGTTATTTCATCAATATTTATACTTTTTAAGACGAGTTTTTATAAAGAAGAGGACTTAATTACCTTGTAACTTATAAGACTCTTTTTTTCGAAACATTATAATATGTATTTTGAATTAATTGGTAATTTGCATTGTGTTAATGTTAAAATAAATATTTGACTTGATAATTTGCAATTATGTTGATCTCAAAAACAATGGTGTACTGTATAAAGTTCTTTTTTTTTAGTATGTAAGATCATTATAAAATAATGATAATTTTAAATTACATGAATTTATTTACATTATTTTCTAAACTTTATTATGTTACAAAAATTCATATTATTCTAGATGTATTATTTTACAATTATTTACAAATTTACAAATTTAAAAATTTTAATAAAATCATTTCACATTAATACAATTAAAATTTTACAAATATCTATATACAATTACAATTACAATTTTACAATTTCATATACAGTTACAATTACAATTTTAGAATTTCAAATACAATTACAATTTTACAATTACAATCATTTCACAGTAATACAATTAAAATTTTACAAATATTTTACATACAATTACAATTACAACTAGCAATTTCACCATCAGCAGATGTTGCAAAAGAAACGTCGTAAGACAATATTCTTTGTTATAATATTCAAAATGGTATTGGAATTGCAGAAATTGATGGCTGTAATGATGGCAGGTCATCATATCTACTTTTTTTTTATCAGTACTCTATATTCAATTAAAATCAAAATTAAAATTGCTAATCAAAATTCTTTATTAAAATAGTCAAAATGGAACTGGAATTGCAAAAACTAATGGGTATTTCAGATATTGAAAGCAATTCCAACACACTGAAGAGATCAAGAAGTTATAGATTTACCTCATTGCATGGATTCTTTCCCCGTACGCTTAACTTGCCAATGAAGGGTGTTCACCATTAAAGACATCAATACATTCAATCAATTCATCAAAGCTATTGTGATAAGGACACAAACTCATAATTGCAGGAATGCCTAAAGGACGTTATAGATCCATCTTCACACCATTAATCACATTAAGAGAAACAAGTATGCATACATATGATATTGTGTTGTAGAATAATTTCTTTCAATGACTAGAGTAAAAATATTTAGCCCCAAAATCAAAAGGAGAAACTGAATGGCCAAAAAGCTATAGACGGACTATTTCATTGCTAGATTTAGGGGTCCCTTTCGTATCCTCTAATCCATCACACTCGTTTCTTGATTCTGTTGTTTAATTATTTTTTGCAGAGTTGTCAATCAAATTAGAGGTTTGTAAATCCTTGATTTATCCTCAAATAATATATCCTCTTTCATCATCACATCTAGTTTTGATAGTTAGAGAAACATTGGAAATCTATCTGAAACGAAGACAAGAATATTCTCGTTATCCTCCATCTATGAAACATATTTAATGTATCAAGATCAATTTCAATAGACCCAAAATCATAGGCCTACACTAAATATGGCTATTAAATAGGAAAACAAGGATCATGTTGAGTTTGCAATCACTTGAACCAAAATTTCACCATATGTGAATATCATTAAAATTGGAAAAAGTTATGTTTTGTTGGTTTTGTAATTTATTGAACAAATCTTTTCTCACTATGCTTAACATATCACATGAAAGCTTATTATATGACATGAAAGCTTATTGAGGCCCGATTTACTTACAGTATGCTTGGTATACTATTTAGTCATTGTAGAAAAACATAAAATAATGTGATTGAGCTAATCATAAGTACACATTATTAGAAAATGTGGAGAGCTATTTTGAAAAACTATTTATATATGTATGATGTCATAATAAAAATGAAATCCAATGCCTAGATATAACTTTAGTGATAACATCTTGGGTATTGAAGTTATGTGTTTTACTACACCTCAGTTTCTTTGGATGTCTTATAAAGATGTGAAATAACTGCAGTAAAAAAGACAAGGCATAGAATGAAATGGACCAGAGATAGGTTTTCACATACCTGTAGCTTTTTTATTTATGTTTTCGTTCTTTTTAAGTTATGTTCTTAATCAAGACTTCGATAAATTGTTAGAAAACAGAGAGAAGTAAAATCCAGAATTATTTACCCTCTCTTTTGATGCAGCCAAAGGCTACAAATACCCACATTCTCACCTTAAGATGCATATAAAAATGCATGGTTCATTCATCAACCAACATAACTTTTAAAACTGAGCAAACTTTAATGCAGAAGCTTACCTTTTACAAAACCTATGGTTTAAACCATATAATAAAACCCTCTTTATGAATACCGCATCAACATTCGACTTTGGATTAAAGCCCAAAGTATCATCACACACACACACATATATATATAATGGTCCGTGCTACCAACTCACCTTTAAACAATTCATGTTTCCCACCATATAAATTACCCACCTTATAATGATTCGTATCTTATGAATTTGACTTTGGTTAAACATAAACCAACGCACATATATTCACCAATCCAAATGTCAGAAACATTAATATATATTCAGCCCCACATCATATCAACTCACAATTCATTAACATATATTCGGGCCCACATCATATTCCAAAGGTACCTGTTTCACCTTTACCGATGATCATTGTGCATCCATAGACCCGACGGTTGATGTTTCCTCACGCTCCAACTCAAAGCTTTTCATCCAACAGTCCACACCTCCATTAACCTCTTCACAAATGATGATGCGAACACCGTCCGATCATTTAATCAGAGCATCCAACGGATATCGCATAACATTAAGCCCAACGAATTATTGCTCCAAAGTCACGCGAAACAAATGGTTCTGAAATTCCGTCCATGCTACGTGTCACTCATTGAGGTGTATCGTTCGGACTTCATAAATTACCGCTTACCATTCCAGACTTACACGAAAACCATTTGTGGTTTTCCAAATCCGCCTTCACTGTTCCCATCGCATAGTTCCGCCATGTTGTTGCTCACAGTTCCGCTTTCAACTTTTCAATACGGAACCTCTGCATACTTGGTGAATAATTAAACAATCCATCGATTCATTCCACTGCGCCATTACTTTTTGTTTTTCTGTCTTTTCAATTCATGATTTCGAACAGGGCCAGGGTTTCGTCCAATTTTCAAACCCTCTCCGGCATATGGCTTATTCATCTTCTGAGATTCTCATCTATCATACAATAAACCCTCAAACTTGACTTCAACCCCTGATCTCACTGCACTGTATTTACACAACATAATGTGTAATAACCCCCTGAAATGCTTTATATGAAATCAGCCACATTTCGAAATACATCCAAGCCAGTTTATACTTCAATTTAGAAGTTCAAACAATTCTTTAATGGAATCGATCCATTATGTGATCGATGCTAATTTTACACAGAATTCAATAAATGAACATTCACCCTCAAACCACACAATCTCTTAAAATTTAGATTGAACATAAAATGACAGAATTCCCCTTGTTCCTATCAATTCCACTTGCACACAACATACACTCAAAACACAACACAGAAATTGAGTTTTTTCTGTATTAAAACCAATATTTACATCGGAATTCTTCCTCTGGCCTGATCTTCTGTATCATTGGCCCTTTTCCTATTCTGCCCCTAGGCTTACAATTCAAACCCTACCTCTCTAAATCCTGAATTTCTCTCTACCTATTTTCTTATTTTTATGCCTTTGAGGCTTACATTTTATACAAAAGGTTCTGAAACTATTTTTGGTTTCAGTTCCTCCATCTTCTCAACAAAATCCTAAATATCCTCTAAGTCCTCACTTGACTCAACTAATCCCTAAGGATCCTCTTTCATCCTAAAATCATGAACCAATTATAATTTAGGATTTATAATTAATTCCTAAATCTCTCAATCCCTATACACTCTCAACTAGCCTAATTCTCTCATGTTCTCCAGCATTCGAGAACATTTACAAAATTCCTCACAATATTTAATTAGTTCTCATTAAAATCACTCAAATCATTACATAAGAAACCAACCCCCTTGAAAACACAAAACCCCTAAGTCTATTAAAATACAAGGAATTTTCTTGGGCCTAATGCCCCTGCATCAGACTCCCAAGGTCAAAAATAATCATGATCTCCTAATCATGTGCTTTTAATATTTTCCTCCTGGATCCCATACTTTGTTTTGCTGATGTCCATAAGTTGCATTATTCTTCTACCGTACTTCTCTAGGTTTCCATATTTTATTCTGCATCTTGCCACTAGCTATGCTTTCACATTCTTTTCTTGTCTTTTCCTTGATATTGTTACTTTGCTTTCTTGCTGTTGTCCTCTTCTGAGACACCTTCATCATCAACCTCCTTATGTTTTCAATCTCTATGTCCAGTTTATCTTCTGTTTGGAAATTACTCTGCCTTTTGTTGCTGCTTCCAATTTCTGCTGCAAATATTTCTCCAAATACTGTTGCTTTTGTTCCTGCAAATGTTGCCTTTGTTGTTGCCAATATTGTTGTTGTAAATGTTGCCTCCTCCCAAACTTCCTGAATATCTCTTAAGATATCTCCCTCTGCAACATTCTTCTTCTGCTCACTACTTGCAAATTTATTTTCAAAAAATAAATTATCTTTTGATTCTTTAATCACAACAAAATAATCATTCATTATTCCTTGTGTACTAGTAAGCATAATCAAATTTGACAAACTAGTATCTGCTCCTGCCTCTTCCACAACTTCAGGCATTTTCACTTCAGTGTCTGCAATTCCTTTCTCTGGCATATTTATTTCCAGCAAACATTTCAGCCATTCTTTTTGTACTTATCTCATCTCAACCACATCATCAATATGTTGCAATTTAGTTTCAGCATATCCTTCTTCTTCTTCTTTGACAATCTTCAGTAATTGTCCATCACCTTTTTGATTGATTCTGGAAATCAAATCAACTTCTTCAAACTCTCTATCTTCATCCTTTATCATAATAGAATTCTAATTCTTCATCACTGTGGCAATTTTAAGAGTTTGTCCCTCACTCTTCTCTTGGCTAATCAGACAAGCCAACTCCTCCTTGGAATTTATGAGTTCCTTCTTCTGCAACAACTCATCTTCATTCAAGACAACTCCAAAAGATGGATTGTCTTCTGCAACACCTGTAAACACAATCAAATTGTCAATTTCAAAATTACAAGACCCAATGGTCTCATTTGATGATCCAGTCGCCAAATCTTCCTTTTGCAGTTCCAAGTCTCTTTCAAGACTCAGAAAATCTTCCTTGTCTTTCTTCCCAGCTTCCAAGTTTATCTCCATTTTTCCAATCACCATGATAGAATGATGATCCTCCACTATGTTTTCAACTAACATAGTTTCCCTTTCATTAGATTCTCTAACATTTTTCACTTGTTGTCCTCCTTTGCCTGCATAATTAAAACATGAATTACCAGTATTAAAAATACAAGGTTTCAATATCTCTTCCTCAAATGGTAACATTTTAGTATGTTGCTTTGATTTTTCTTCTAAATCCTTTGTCATCACATCAGTATGCTGATTTAAATTCTCCATGAGACTGTCAACTAGTCTCTCTTTCTTATCATCTGTTTGAAAAATATCTCTCTGCACTGGCTCACAACAATGAACTTCTTTCTCTGCAATTTCACTTTGTTGAACTCTTACATCCTTATACTCTGTTTTCTAACTGTCATTCATGACAATTTCTTTGTCTTTCACATTCAACAATTTATCCTGAGTGTAGATCCTTCGCTTTTCCAACTTTCTTCTCTGAAGATATAACTTTCTATATAACTCAACAATTTCAATTGGAGTAGAACTTGGAAACTTTACACAACATCCCATACCTTCACTTGTTGTTGACCAATCATCAGATGGCCCCTCTTCCTCTGCTTCAATACTCTGCTGTTTATTTCCATGAGACCCCTCTATCTTCATTTCTTTCTGAGATCTTGCTATCTCAGCATTAATCTGAACAGATTTCAGATTCAACTTCTTCTCCTTAACAAACTTCAAAGTTTGTTCATCATCCTGTGATTTACCTGCAATCATACACAATTCATTAGTTTTAAAAACATAAGACTTTTCAGTCTCGTTTGCTTTTCAAGCATTTCTCCTTGAACAGATTTGCATGTGGAATCCTCAAATTCCATCTTTGACTCAAAAAATATGAGTTCTTCCTTCCATAAGGCAATCTTCTTTTGCCTCCACTTCATTTGAAATGGTTTCCAAATTACCCTCTTTCCCTTCAGTGGAAAGATCCATCCTCCTCTTTGGTTTTCCTCTTCTTGTAGCCATTCCTTTAGTACCTCTAGTTGTACTTTCATCACTGCAATTTCTTTTTCTCTATCCTTCATCTTATCTCTGTGGAATTTTTTAGAACCTCTTCTCTGATCCTCCATGATCATCTTCTTTATGAGCTTCTCACTCACTATGAGTTCACTAAGCCTCTGCAACAGCAAGTCCTCCCTGCTGCCACTTACCTCACCAATCCCCTTTCTGGACTTGGTCTTTTGGCAAGCACTGGTTCTCTATCTCTAGAACCTCTTGAGCACTCTCTTTTGCTCTCTCTAGGATTATATCCTCAACTCACCTTCTCTTGAGAACACTTCAATTATTCTCCCTATCCAACCTTTAGCTGGAATATTAGGTTCACTGGCATCATCATCAAAAAAATTGTCTTTATCTTGTCTGCAACCATAATTCTGCAATCACAATTTTCAAACCAGATTATCTCACCTACAAGATCTCTCCATGTCCTCATCCTCTTCATTCACTTGTACTTTTATTGGACTGTCTTCATTTATTTCTGCAAATGCATGTTCACTTCAATTCTCTGTACCTGCTTCTTATCAGATTTATAATCTGATCTCCTCTTTCTTCCCTAACCGCACATGCATTCTGATTTAATAAAAAAAATCTTTAACTTTCAAAAGAGCTTTTCCAACTCTGATACTGTTAGGTCCCTATATTACTAGTATAGTCCCTTATTGTTGTTAGTGGAACCCCCTTATTGTTATTATTGTACCCCTGTAACCCCCATATTGTTATTATTGTGCCCTTAAATTATTATTGTTAGGTTGGCTAGGATTACATTGTGGCCCCATGGACTCCTATATATAGAAAGGAGGTTTTGTAATTTATATCATCCAAGAATTGTTCATTCATGTAATGTATTGGAGGTTTCCCCCTCAAAGTGGCTTATTTCTAAGGCGTTTATATCTCTTTTCTTCTATTTTTGAAGTTGTCTTCACAACATTTGGTATCAGAGCTTTGGATTCTAGGGTTTCGCTGCTCCAAACAGGTCATCGTGGAATTTTCGCTATAAATTTTTTTCTACAAAGTTTCAGAAGCTGAAATTTTTAGGGTGCGAAGCCGAAATTCTGAGGAACATCATCACAAAATTTCAGAGTTTTGTTCACAAAATTTTCAGAGATATGATCTGTGGAAGTTAGGTATTTTTGCAGGCTCCTCAATTTAATCTAAACAGGTCATCGTGGAATTTGCGCTATAACTTTTTTTCTACAAAGGTTCAGA
Source organism: Pinus albicaulis (assembly GCA_034641835.2). Taxonomy (NCBI): domain Eukaryota; kingdom Viridiplantae; phylum Streptophyta; class Pinopsida; order Pinales; family Pinaceae; genus Pinus; species Pinus albicaulis. The sequence continues at coordinate 1,120,149,953 of CM076577.1, read as the reverse complement.
ATCTGAAATTTTTAGGGCGCGAAGCTGAAATCCTGAGGAAAATCGTCGCAAAATTTCAAAACTTGGTTTGCAATATTTTCAAAGATATGATTTGTGGAAGGTAGTGCTTTTTCAAGCTCCTGAATTTCATCTCAAAGAGGTGATCATGGGAAAATCTTCATAACTCTCTCTCTGAGGATGGGATTGGAGTGCCGTAAAAAGTGGTTGCAACTACACAGACTGTAGTTTTTTTGCTATCAATTTTAGAGCTATAAGACGAAACAGTGACACGTGGCAAGTCGTACAAGTTCGCTCTAATGAACCAGTCCATAATTAGGTCATTGTGGGAGATTGAACATAAATTTGCCTTGGAGAATCCAAATCAAGTCAAACCTATGGCATTAGAAAGATAATTAAGAAGGCTACCTCATTGCCGAATTTCAGATATTTAAGAGCCGCAATCACAGATATAATCCAATTTAAATATCGAGATCCTCAAAAGCAATAAAAAGGTGTGTATTTTTTTCCGACTTGCATAAGTCTTGTTTGAAGAATCAATTTGAATTGATTCCAAGGGCATATTGTAGAATAGATATCAGTATTAGGTTCTAAAAAATGCCCCGTAAAAATAATTCAACACCCATTAAGCCTTCAGAAGGCTCTACTATGACTCGTGAAGATCAAGAATTGCAACATGATCTATCAAAATTACAAGAGCAAGTGCACCAAATTTCACTCTCGCAAAGAGCAACAAAAAATGAAATGGAAGTTTTGAAGAAAGGCGTGGAAGCGAAGATGGATGAATTGAAGAATAATATGGATGGTTTGAAGAAAGGCATGGAATCTAAGATAGATAGCATGGAAGCTGACATGGAATCTAAGATGGATGACATGGAAGCTAAGATCGATGAAAAAATGAAAGACAACATGGAAAACATGAAGAATGATCTAAAAGCAGACATGGAAGGTTTGACAAAGTTTATACAAGAAATTTTTCCTAATAGTGAAAAGATAGTAGAGGAAACTCATGATGAGAACAAAATAAATGTTAATCGTGACTTCATAAACTCTAATGTTGGTGGGAAGAACCACCATATTCCAAAAATGGATATGAGGAAGTTTGATGGAAAGGATCCTATAACATGGATACTACATATGGAGAAATATTTTGATCTCCATAATGTGCAAAACACACAAAAGGTACACATTGCAACTTTACATTTAGAACAAAATACATTTCTATGGTATCAATGGCTTTGCTCCCGTAAAAAAATTGTCACTTGGTCAATTTTTACAGAGGAAATGATAGCACATTATGAGGATACAAAATGCAACACCTTCTTTATCCAATTGATAAATCTTAAACAAAAGGGTTTAGTGGGGGAGCACATTGAGGACTTCCAAAAAATTGAATATAAGGGTAACTGATATTCCAGAGGAACACAGGATTGATCTCTTCATAGGTACTTTAAAGGATAACATCCAACATGAAGTTCGCGTTTTGGAACCTGATTCATTGGAGAAGGCATTCAGGTTGGCAAGAAAAATTTAATGTAAAATTATGGCAACAAGGAAGCCTACCACTCACTTCTATAAAGATGGAAGTGTTGCTACTCCTAGATTTCCACAACCCACAAGGTTGACACCACAACAATTGGAAGAAAAAAGAGCAAAAGGGCTTTGCTACAGTTGTGATAGCAAATACACTAAAGGTCATAAGTGTGCTGAGAAGAAATTATTTCACATAGATTGTGAAGAGGAAGAAGAAAATGAACAAGAAGAGGATATACACCAGGAACCAGCCCCAGAAGAGGAAGAAATGAATCCAACCATATCGTGTAATGCACTGGCAGGAATTACCACTCCTCAAACTCTCAAGATAAAAGGACAAATCAAGAAGAAAAAGGTAATAGTGTTAATTGATTCAGGTAGCACCCATAATTTTATTCATTGTAAGGTAGCCAAGGAATTAAATTGTTTCCTATACCCAGCACCAGAATGTCAAGTGATGGTTGCAAATGGAGGAACTATAAATTGCTCTGAAAAATTCCATAATATCAAGCTAACCATGGGGGAATATGTATTGACTAGTCCAATGCTTTCCATTCCTATGGGAGGTGCTGATGTTGTACTAGGAGTACAATGGTTACAATCTTTGGGGACGGTAGCTTTAATTTTCAAGAACTTTTCTTGAAATTTTTTTCAGAAGGAAAGGAAGTCGAATTACAGGGTATTGCGGGGAAGCCAGGAAGGATAATAAGCTCTAATGTCATGACAAAGCTTCTAAAGAAAGAACAGTGAGGCGTAATTGCACAATTATGCTCACTAGAAGTTCCAATATCAAAATCATCTATTTCTGCAGATCTCCAACAAGTCTTGGACAATCATTCCAAGGTGTTTGAAACTCCCAAAGGACTCCCACCTATTCGTGATCATGATCATGCTATTCATTCGATTCCAGGAAGTGTTCCTCCAAACATCAGGCCTTATAGATATCCTTACGTCCAAAAGAGCGAAATTGAACGTATGATTGCAGAAATGTTAGAGGCGGGTATAATTCAACCTAGTCAAAGTTCTTTCTCTGCTCCTGTAGTATTGGTACACAAGAAGGATGGATCATGGCGCATGTGTCCTGATTATAGGGAGCTCAATAAGCTCACCATTAAAGATAAATTTCCCATTCCTGTGATTGATGAATTATTGGATGAATTACATGGAGCAAATTATTTTACCAAGTTGGATCTTCGTTCAGGATATCATCAAATTAGAATGAAGACTGAAGATATTCCAAAAACAACATTTCGAACTAATGAGGGTCATTATGAATTTTTGGTCATGCCTTTTGGCCTTACCAATGCACCTTCTACATTTCAAGGGTTGATGAATTCCATTTTCAAACCCTTCCTTAGAAAATTTGTGCTAGTATTTTTTGATGATATACTAATCTACAGCAGGTCTTGGAAGGATCATGTTGAACATGTTCACAAGGTGCTCAAACTATTGCAAGAGAAACAATTATATGAAAAAACATCCAAATGTTTCTTTGGAGTACAAGAGGTGGAATATTTGGCTCATATTGTGTCTCACGAGGGTGTTAAGGTAGACCCTAACAAAATTAAAGCCATTAAGGAATGGAAAGTCCCCACAACCATAAAGCAGTTGCGAGGATTTCTCGGGTTAACAGGGTATTATCGCAAGTTTGTTAAGAATTATGGGAGAATAGCAGCACCTCTAACAACATTATTGAAGAAAGATGCATTTTCATGCACTCCTGAAGCAACTAAGGCCTTTGAACATCTTAAAGAGGCAATGTGCCTAGCACCGGTCTTAGCTACGCCAGACTTCACAAAAACCTTTATTGTGGAATGTGATGCCGCAGGAAATGGAATTGGTGCAGTTTTAATGCAGGAAGGAAGACCCATTGCTTTTGAAAGTCGTCCAATCAAAGGAAAGTATTTACAGAAACCTATTTATGAGAAGGAAATGTTAGCAATACTGCATGCACTAAAGAAATGGCGAACTTACCTAATGGGAAGACACTCCAAGGTAAAAATTGATCATGATAGTCTTAAACACTTTTTGGAACAAAGACTATCTTCAGAAGAGCAGCAAAAATGGGTCACAAAGATGTTGGGTTATGACTTTGAAATAATCTACAAAAAAGGAAGCTTAATGTTGTTGCAGATGCACTCTCAAGAAAGAATGAAGAGGTGGAAGCATTGCTTTGTGCCATTTCTATTATCCAACCAGATTGGATAACTGAAGCAAGAGATGAATGGAAGAAGGACAAAGATGTATGGACACTCATTCAAAGTTGCAGCAAGATCCTAGTACATCTGATACATTTAGTTGGAAAAATGATTCCTTATGGTACAAAGATCGCTTATATCTTTGTAAGAATTCCCAACTAAAACAAAAGATTCTTCTGGAATTGCACACTTCTCCTTTCGGAGGACACTCAGGATTTTTAAAAACTTACCACAGGGTGAAGAAAGAATTTTTTTGGGATGGCCTTAAATCTGATATTCGAAAGTTTGTGGCGGAATGTTTGGTTTGCCAGCAGAATAAAGTGGAAACAATTAAGACCCCAGGACTTCTACAACCCTTATCCATTCCAAGTCAACGTTGGGAGGAGATTTCAATGGATTTTATCACAGGTTTACCTAAGTCTGAAGGAAAGAGTGTCATCATGGTGGTAGTTGATAGACTTACCAAGTATGCACACTTTTGTGCATTATCTCATCCATTTAAAGCAATTACAATTGCTACTACATTTATGGACACAATTCAAAAGCTACATGGAAACCAAAGGGTTATTGTGAGCGACAGAGATCCCATTTTTACTGGAAATTTTTGGACGGAGTTATTTTCTTGTTTGGGTACTCAATTAGCTTATAGCTCATCTTATCATCCTCAATCTGATGGTCAAACTGAGATAGTAAATAAATGTTTGGAAGGATATCTTCGTTGTTTTGTATCTGATAAACAAACACAATGGGTCAAGTGGTTACCTCTCGCTGAATGGTGGTATAACACTTCCTTCCATACCACAGCAAAAATGGCCCCATTTATGGTACTTTATGGATATCATCCACCATCCATCACATCATCTTTAAGAGAAAATTCGAAGATTCAAGCAGTGGAAGATCACATCGAGCATCAACAAGAAGTTCTCAAACTCTTAAAGGATAACCTGAATTTGGCACAAAATCGAATGAAACAATAGGCATATCAACATCGCAACGAGAGAAGTTTTGATGTAGGAGACTGGGTATTTTTACGGCTACAACCATACAAAAAAATGTCCCTCAAGCAAGCTAAGAAGGATAATAAATTATCGCCAAAGTACTATGGTCCTTACAAGGTGTTGCAAAAGATTGGTACTATGGCATACAAGTTGGAGCTTCCTGCTTCTTCACGAGTGCATCCAATTTTCCATGTTTCATGCTTAAAGAAGGTTATAGGTGAAAATCTTCCAGTTCAAACAATATTGCCCGAACTTGATGAGGAAGGAAAAATCATATTGGAACCTGAAGCAGTCACGGAAACAAGAACTCGACAGCTACGAAATCGATCAATTTCAGAGTATCTCATCAAGTGGAAGAACTTACCCACTGAAGATTCTACATGGGAGGATGAGAATCTTATATAGAAGCACCCAGAGCTACTCAAGCATTGAGGACAACACTTTTTTGAAGGAGAGGGGCATGTTAGGTCCCTATATTACTAGTATAGTCCCTTATTGTTGTTAGTGTAACCCCCTTATTGTTATTATTGTACCCTTGTAACCCCCATTTTGTTATTATTGTGCCCTTAAATTATTATTGTTAGGTCGGCTAGGATTACATTATGGCCCCATGGACTCCTATATATAGAAAGGAGGTTTTGTAATTTGTATCATCCAATAATTGTTCATTCATGTAATGTATTGGAGGTTGCCCCCTCGAAGTGGCTTATTTCTAAGGCGTTGATATCTCTTTTCTTCTAGTTGTACTTTCATCACTGCAATTTCTCTTTCTCTATCCTTCTTCTCATCTTTGTGGAATTCTTTAGAACCTCTTCTCTGATCCTCCATGATCATATTATTTATGAGCTTCTCACTCACTATGAGTTCACTAAGCCTCTGCAACAACAAGTTCTCCCTGCTGCCACTTACCTCACCAATCCCCTTTCTGGACTTGGTCCTTTGGCAAGCACTGGTTATCTATCTCTAGAACCTCTTGAGCACTCTCTTTTGCTCTCTCTAGGCTTATATCCTCAACTCACCTTCTCTTGAGAACACTTCAGATGTTCTCCCTATCCAACCTTTAGCTGGAATATTAGGTTCACTGCCATCATCATCAAAAAAATTGTCTTTATCTTGTCTGCAACCATAATTCTGCAATCACAATTTTCAAACTAGATTATCTCACCTGCAAGATCTCTACATGACCTTGTCCTCTTCATTCACTTGTAATTTTATTGGACTGTCTTCATTTATTTCTGCAAATGCATGTTCACTTCAATTATGTGTATCTGCTGCTTATCAGATTTAGAATCTGATCTCTTCTTTCTTCCCTCATCGCACATGCATTCTGATTTAATAAAAAAAATCTTTAACTTTCAAAAGAGCTTTTCCAGCTCTGATACCACTTAATGCAGCCAAAGGTTGCAAATACCCACATTCTCACCTTAATATGCATATAAAAATGCATGGTTCATTCATCAACCAACATAATTTTCAAACTGAGCAAACTTTAATGTGGAAGCTTACCTTTTACAAAACCTATGGTTTTAACCATATAATAAAACCCTCTTTATGAGTACCACATCAACATTCGACTTTGGATTAAAACCAAAAGTATCATCACACACACACACACACATATATATATAATGGCCCACGCTACCAACTCACCTTTAAACAATTCATGTTTCCGACCATATAAATTACCCACCTTATAATGATTCGTATCTTATGAATTTGACTTTGGTTAAACATAAACCAACGCACATATGTTCACCAATCCAAATGTCAGAAACATTAATATATATTCGGCCCCACATCATATCAACTCACAATTCATTAACATATATTCGGACCCACATCATATTCCAAAGGTACCTGTTTCACCTTTACTGTCGATCACTGTGCATCCATAGATCCAACGATTGATGTTTCCTCGCGCTCCAACTCAAAGCTTTTCATCCAACGGTCCACACCTCCGTTAACCTCTGTGCAAATGATGATGCGAACACCATCCGATCATTTGATCAAAGCATCCAACGGATATCGTATAACATTAAGCCCGACAAATTATCGCTCCAAAGTCACGTGAAACAAATGGTTTTGAAATTTCATCCATGCTACGTGTCACTCATTGAGGTGTATCACGTGGACTTCATAAATTACCGCTTACCATTCCAAACTTACATGAAAACCATTTGTGGTTTTCCGAATCTGCCTTCACTATTCCCATCGCATAGTTCCGCCATGCTGTTGCTCACAGTTCTGCTTTCAACTTTTCAATACGGGACCTATGCATACTTGGTGAATAATTAAACAATCCATCAATTCATTCCACAGCACCATTACTTTGTGTTTTTTTGTCTTTTCAATTCATCATTTCAAACAGGGCCAGGGTTCTGTCCAATTTTCAAACCCTCTCCGGCATATGGCTTATTCATCTTCTGAGGTTCTCATCTATCATACAATGAACCCTCAAAATTGACTTCAACCCCTGATCTCACTGCACTGTATTTACACAATAGAATGTGTAATAACCCCCTGAAATTCTTTATATGAAATCAACCCCATTTCGAAATACATCCAAGCTAGAAGTTCAAACAATTCTTTAATGGCATCAATCCATTATGTGATCGATGCCAATTTTAAACATAATTCAATAAATGAACATTCACCCTTAAACCACACAATCTCTTAACATGTAGATTGAACATAAAATGACAGAATTCCCCTTGTTCCTGTCAATTCCACTTGCACACAATATACTCTCAAAACACAACTCAGAAATTGAGTTTTTCTATATTAAAACCAATATTTACATAGGAATTCTTCCTCTGGCCTGATCTTTTGTATCAGTGGCCTTTTTCCTATTCTGCCCCTAGACTTACAATTCAAACCCTACCTCTCTAAATCCTGAATTTCTCTCTACCTATCTTCTGCTTTTTATGCCTTTGAGGCTTACATTTTATACAAAAGGTTTTGAAACTATTTTTGGTTTTAGTTCCTCCATCTTCTCAACTAAATCCTAAATATCCTCTAAGTCCTCACTTGACTCAACTAATCCCTAAGGATCCTCTTTCATCCTAAAATCGTGAACCAATTCTAATTTAGGATTTATAATTAATTCCTAAATCTCTCAATCCCTATACACTCTCAACTAGCCTAATTCTCTCATGTTCTCCAACATTCGAGAACATTTACAAAATTACTCACAATAACTAATTAATTCTCATTAAAATCACTCAAATCATTACATAAGAAACCAACCCCCTTGAAAACACAAAACCCCTAAGTCTATTAAAATACAAGGAATTTTCTTGGGCCTAATGCCCCTGCATCATCTTTCCTAAGGTGCATTCTCACTTGTGGGAATTCAGGTGTACATCCAAGTCCTTTGTATTGTAGAATACTTTCTTGCAATGACTAGAGTAAAAAGTCAATATTCATATTAATTCACACCTACCATTTTAGGATCATCTTGGTTTATTATCACAAGTTTTTCCAACTTAAAAATGTAATCCAACGCCTAGATGTAACTTTAGTGATAACACCCTGGGTATTGAAGTTATGTGTATTACTACATCTCGGTTTCTCTGGATGTCTTATAAAGATGTGAAATAATTGCAGTAAAAAAGACAGGGCATAGAAGAAAATGGACCAGAGACAGGTTTTCACATACCTGTAGCTTTTTTATTTCTATTTCCATTCTTTTTAAGTTTTGTTCTTAATCAAGACTTCATTTTTTCATTTTTTACAAGGATTCGAGCCTCCCACAACATCAAAGAATGAGCTAAATTATTGATGTCCTCGGATGTGAAAAAAAATGGATAAATTCCAATACCTGTAGAAAATCAAATCAGAGATGCTTGAAACTACACTAGAGAAACATCAATATTATAATTATGATTGTACTTTTTAAAAATTAGAATACTCCAAATTTTAATTTACAGAGCATACCCTGATGCAGTACGTTTTGAAACACCTCAAAGTTGACTTCAATTAGGAGAATGTTCATAAATTATGCTCATGCACTTCCTAGCTAAAAATATCATTCATATACACTATATAGAGATGACATATCTCATGAGAAAACAACCAAGAGCATCATTTACAAGATTTATTATCCCCTATATAGAGATGAGATACCTCACAAGAAAATAACCCAGACCATCATGTACCAGAGTTAAAAAGATAAATAAGTCCATTTCAACAAGTGCTACAAACCAATTAGATTATTTTCACTTAACCATTGCTCAAGCTTAAACAAAAAAAACGGAAATAAATCACAAAAAATAAGGAATGCAGAATAACTGAAACGTTCTTGCAGTTCAAAGTACCTCTCTGATCTGTATAAGTACAATTCTAGTACAGATTAGCTAGAGCAGATCTTTGACCTAGGTGACTAACATTCAAGTGCTCATCATTAAACGTCTGTTGGTAGGTAAAATAGAGAAGGGATGCTCTAGATTTTGTCTTATTTTGAAACCGCAATCATGAAATAATTATGATGCCATGTTCCCAATAAAAAAGACAAAAGTGCATATTACTCATGATATGTTAACCTTGTTTTCATTGTTACAATGTCTTCTGTCAAATAATTCTAATTATTTCAAAGAGAGCCTGCAGTATGTATGTAAAAATATAACTATATGGTAACAATGAAGATTCAACCCAAGGGGTTAACTCAACTTTTGTAACCAATGTATGGGCATTTGGCTAGTTCCATGCTGGCAGGTGCTCAGTTCAAAGCCCCCTGGATGAGGTGCACTAGTCTAAGTTGACAGGTTTATTAGTGATGCCATCCAGAAATGTGGGGAAGCAACCCATGCCTTCCCCCCTCCCCCTCAAAACGAAGGTTTCCTTCAGGGGGGAAAAAAATTAAGAATACTAATTAAGAATGCAAAATTTCCCAAAGCAAGGACCCGCACTTGTAGAGTGCCTTTCAGTTTTGTGGATAGAAATACAGCATGAGCTACAAACCTTTGTTAGTTCTGGATGTGCTTCAAACCTCCTTTTCAAAACATACTCGACAGCCTTGACATCATCATTTGTCACGTTCTCGATCCTTTTGACTTCAAGGGCATCCTCAATATTAAATTTCCTCACAATATCTTCTAGATATAATTTGGTTTCACTGCTGAAGTTTGAAACTTCACTGATTTCAGGAATTTCAGATAACTTTAGTAACCACTGAACCTGGAAAATTGGAGTACATAATTATTATGTGTCCATTTATCAAAAAATGAAGATTTCCCACTGTTAGTGGTGCAAAGAGAAGCATAATGTATACTGGAAAGAATAACTTACAAGGCAAATCAACAGGAGATAAGAAAAATGAATTTAACTTTGAGAAGCATATTGCATTAAGTACAATTTCCATATTTAGGTGAATGACTATCGAAGGTTGTGTGAAGGAGTATCTTTCCATATAAAATTTCATAGGTAGAGTCTCAAACTAACTTACTCTATAAGTTTTTGGGAAAAAATTTTGTTCTTGGGAGAAGACCAATTTTAATATCAACCTGGAACGGGTTATCTCTATGGTAGGAGCATAAAACCCTTTTGAAGGGATTGGCTTTGTTTCCGTATTTTATTTGAGAGTGAGAGAATATCCAATTAGTCATGTCTCTCACTGTGTATAGGCTTGATTGGTCATTAAACATGAATAAAGATAAATATTTGTATCATCCAGAACTATTTATGAACCAGACAGACTTAGGATGTAAATTGCTCCAGCCCCATATACCTTAGAGAGTGAGCGGTATGCTCATCTGATTGTTGTATCCTCATAAGTCTCTGATGTATATCTCGGAAGGCGGGAACATCAAATGCTTGTGACATCATATCTCTCAATGATAGTTCCTCTGAGAAATTGATTAGAGCTTCAGCAGCATTGTCTTTGAGCTCCTCTGATTCATTCTGCAATAATGACAGAAGTATGGGGACGGCCCCAGCTTCTGTTAATGCTAGTATGTCAGCACGATCATAACTCAATTGTGCAACAACACCAGATGCCTTCTCTCTAACATCATCATTCTCATCCTCCAACAGTCTCAGAAGTAGAGGGATTGCACCTGAAGCTCTGATAATAGAGACAGAATGTTTGTAGCTAGAGAGATCCCATACAACATCCGTTGCTGCAGCTTTTGCTTCAACATTGGAATCTTGCAGTATCCTCACTAAGTGCTCCGAAATGGCAATAGCATTCTCTTCTGCAACTGCCAAAATACAAAAGACATCTTCAGCAATTTCTTTCCCCTGGGGATTGGTTCCTTCAAGCAATTCCACAAAGAGGGGAATGGCACTAGCCTGAGCAACAGGCCTAAAATAATCAACATGGGCCGATATTATTCCAAGAGCATTCTCGGCAACAAACTTTGCAGCCAAATCATTTTCTTTTAGCAGCTCAATCAAAACAGGAATAGCACCTACATTCACAAGCATCCTTCTGACCCTTCTGGTTACTCCTAGTTTTCCAATTGCCTGAGCTGCCCTGACTCTAGATGAGGGCTCCTCATGTGTCAGGGCTTATTATCCCCTATATATATATATATATATATATATATATATATATATATATATATGAGATACCTCACAAGAAAATAACCCAGACCATCATGTACCAGAATTAAAAAGATAAATAAGTCCATTTCAATAAGTGCTACAAACCAATTAGATTATTTTCACTTAACCATTGCTCAAGCTTTAAAAAAAAAAAAAAAAACGGAAATAAATCACAAAAAATGAGGAATGCAAAATAACTGAAACTTTCTTCAAGCTCAAAGTACCTCTCTGATCTGTATAAGTACATTTCTAGTACAGTTTAGCTAGAGCAGATCTTTGACCTAGCTGACTAACATTCAAGTGCTCATCATTAAACATCTATTGGTAGGTAAAATAGAGAAGGGTTGCTCTAGATTTTGTCTTAGTTTGAAACCGCAATCATGAAATAATTATGCTGCCATGTTCCCAATAAAAAAGACAAAAGTGCATATTACTCATGATATGTTAACCTTGCTTTCATTGTTGCAATGTCTTCTGTCAAATAATTTTAATTATTTCAGAGAGACCCTGCAGTATGTATGTAAAAATATAACTATATGGTAACAATGAAGATTCAACCCAAGGGGTTAACTCAACTTTTGTAACCAATGTATGGGCATTTGGCTAGTTCCATGTTGGCAGGTGCTCTGTTCAAAGCCCCTTGGATGAGGTGCACTAGTCTAATTTGACAAGTTTATTAGTGATGCCATCCAGAAATGTGGGGAAGAAACCCATGCCTTCCCCCCTCCCCCTCAAAATGAAGGTTTTCTTCAGGAAAAAAAATTTAAGAATACTAATTAAGAATGCAAAATTTCCCAAAGCAAGGACCTGCACTTGCAGAGTGCCTTTTAGTTTTGCGGATAGAAATACAGCATGAGCTACAAACCTTTGTTAGTTATGGATGTGCTTCAAACCTCTTTTTCAAAACATACTCGACAGCCTTGACATCATGATTTGTCACGTTCTCGATCCTTTTGACTTCAAGGGCATTCTCAATATTAAATTTCCTCACAATATCTTCTAGATATACTTTGGTTTCATTGCTGAAGTTTGAAACTTCACTGATTTCAGGAATTTCAGATAACTTTAGTAACCTACTAGCCACTGAACATGGAAAATTGAAGTACATAATTATTATGTGTCCATTTATCAAAAAAATAAGATTTCCCAATGTTAGTGGTGCAAAGAGAAGCATAATGTATACTGGAAAGAATAACTTACAAGGCAAATCAACAGGAGACAATAAAAAGGAATTTAACTTTGAGAAGCATATTGCATTAAGTACAATTTCCATATTTAGGTGAATGACTATCGAAGGTTGTATGAAGGGGTATCTTTCCATATAAAATTTCATAGGCAAAGTCTCAAACTAACTTACTCTATAAATGTTTGGGCAAAAATTTTGTTCTTGGGAGAAGACCAATTTTAATACCAACCTGGAACGAGTTATCTCTATGGTAGGAGCATAAACCCCTTTTGAAGGGATTGGCTCTGTTTCCGTATTTTATTCGAGAATGAGAGAATATCCAATTAGTCATGTCTCTCACTGTATATAGGCTTGATTGGTCATTAAACATGAATAAAGATAAATATTCATATCATCCAGAACTATTTATGAACCAGACAGACTTAGGATGTAAATTGCTCCAGCCCCATATACCTTAGAGAGTGAGCAGTATGCTCATCTGATTGTTGTATCCTCATAAGTCTCTGTTGTATATCTCGGAAGGCAGAAACATCAAATGCTTGTGAAATCATATCTCTCAATGATGGGTCCTCTAATTAATTGATCAGAGCTTCAGCAGCGTTGTCTTTGAGCTCCTCTAATTCATTCTGCAACAATGATAGAAGTATGGGGACGGCCCCAGCCTCTGTTAATGCTAGTCTATCAGCACGATCATAACTCAAATGTGCAACAACACCAGATGCCTTCTCTCTAACATCATCATTCTCATCCTCCAACAGTCTCAGAAGTAAAGGGATTGCACCTGAAGCTCTGACAACAGAGACATAATGTTTGTAGCTAGAGAGATCCCATACAACATCCGTTGTTGCGGCTTTTGCTTCAACATTGGAACCTTGTAGTATCCTCACTAAGTGCTCCACAATGGCAATAGCATTCTCTTCTGCAACTGCCAAAATACAAAAGACACCTTCAACAATTTCTTTCCCCTGGGGATTGGTTCCTTCAAGAAATTCCACAAAGAGGGGAATGGCACCAGCCTGAGCAACGAGATTAAGATAATCAAGATGGGGCGATATTATTCCAAGAGCATTCCCAGCAACAAGATTTGCAGCCAAATCATTTTCTTTTAGCAGCTTAATCAAAATAGGAATAGCACCTGCATTCACAAGCATCCTTTTGACCCTTATGGTGACTCCTAGTTGTCCAATTGCCTAAGCTGCCCTGACTCTAGATGCGGGCTCCTCATGTGTCAGGGCCAAAGTTGCCCCTGCAACGATTTCATTTTTCTGTCACAGCCCACATGAAAAAATCATTCAAAATACAGAAGTGAAATAAAACCCCACAGATAATTACACCGATCCTAATGTATCGTCACATATAAATTCAGTACCTACAACATCTTATTCAAAATGTTAGTAGTTGTTGACAGAGCAGCTCCTTTTCATGACAACTTCTTTCGCCATCACATGAGCTTTGCATCGAGGCCGTCTGGGTGTTATTTTTTTTCTAGCCAGGGTTCAAACCCTGTTTCACTGGTTCAGATTCCGATTTTGAATGGCCGAGCGAAGAAAGAACAAGCCCTAAAAATCCAACGAATGAGCGCCATCGCATCAGCTTCGCGTCAAGGCCATTTGGGTGTTATTTTTTTTCTGGCCAGGGTTCATACCCTGTTTCACTGGTTCAAATTCTGATTCTAAATGACTGAGCAAAGAAAGAACAAACCCTAGAAATCCAACGAATAAGCTCTCTTAACTATAAACTAAATATTTGCAACTGCCTTTTCATCCAACGACTGAATATGTTTTAATCGTCTAACATATAATCTAACGGTTTCAAATTATGACACGATACACACAAGAAAGTTGTTTTCAAATAGTGACACCTTACGACGTAATTACAATTTTATAATTTCACATACAATTACAATTACATGTACAATTTTAGAATTTTAGAATTTTACATACAAGTACATTTGCAATTTTAAAACTTTAAATAAATTTTACAATTTTACAATTTTACATATACACCATTACAATTACAATTTTAGAATTTTACATACAATTACAATAATTTCACATTAATACAATTAAAATTTTACAAATATTTTACATACAATTACAATTTCACATACAATTACGATATTTACAATTTTAATTTTAGAATTTTACATACAATTACAATTTTACAATTACAATCATTTCATATTAATACAATTAAATTTTTACAAATAGTGTATATACAATTAGAATTAGAATTACAATTACAATATTACAATTTCACATACAATTACAATTATAATTTTAGAATTTTACATACAAATAGAATTACAATTACAATTTTACATATATACAATTACAATTAAAATTACAATTACAATCATTTCACAATAAATTAAATATTACAATTACAATTTTACATACAATTAAAATTAGAATTTCAATTACAATCACGACCTAATATTTAATAAATATCATGATTTAATATTAAATTAAATAAACATCATGATCATGATAACCATCGTACAAACATCATATTCGACTAAAAAACACATTCAAATTCGCTAACATCATCTAATCATCGTGATCATGATCATCTAACAAAACACAATTAGCATTGTATAACATCATCACAACACAAACATCAAATATACATCTCATGTCAAATAAACACTATCACATGCACACATCTATACGCAAGTTTCACATTAAATGAACATAACATGACCTAACAATATACACATCATGATGATCACCAACATGTAAATTAAGTACAACTGCAACATGAACATAAAATACATGGACTATATATATATATATATATATATATATATATCATGTCAAATAACTGCTATCACATACACATCTATCTGCAAGTTGCACATTAAATGAACATATCTAACATGACCTAACAATATACACATCATGATGATCACCTACATGTAAATTAAGTATACCTGCAACATGAACATAAAATACATGGCCCTTATATATATATATATATATATATATATATATATATATATATATATATATATATATATAATGTCAAAAATATACAATTGTAATATAAATGTCAAATTTTCTAACTAATCTAAAAAACTCTGCGCGCTGTTGC